>JAJSPD010000016.1:600000-821261 GCA_021307315.1 Bisporella sp. PMI_857 | reverse complement strand
CAGTGTGAGAAATTAGAGTTAAACTCTAGAGTTATATACTCAACTCTAACTCTAACTCTAATTAGAAAGCTCTAACTCTAATCTAACTCTAATCTTATTAGAGTTATTTAAAGTACTTAAAGTTGATTAAAGTAAACAGAATAAAGTTTTTCCGGTCGAGCTAAGCTTAATAAGCATAGTTTATTTAGCATCGGCGCGAATAAACTTTAATCCCGAATTCGGCTTAATAAATTTTAAGTTTTTAAACAATTTTTTGATTTTAATAGTTTATATTAATAATAATGTATTAGTAAAACTATTAACTAACAATTTTAATTAATTTATGCTTAAAAATCAAATTTTTGATTTCTAATATACAGAATTGCTTACAAACTATTAGATTTTTTAAATTTTTTATAAAAACACCGATTTTTTTAAAATCATTTTTTAAAATACAATAAATATAACAATTAAATTTCAAATACTTCAATATTTAGTAATATATTTTATATACAATACTTTATATACTATAGTTTTATACAATGCTTTATTAAACTTCGATAAAAACAAATAAAAAACAAAATAAAGTTGATTTTATTTTAAATCATTATTAACAACTTGTTGCTTTAAATATAAACTATTTCAAAAGATTTAAATTCTATTTAAAAAATGAAACAAAGCTAAAACTTGTATAGTTAAATGCTTTTATAAAAATTGCAAGTAAGTTTAAATAGTAAAATAAAACTTTATTAAAGTTAACTTTTTATAGTAAAAAGTATTCGAATCAACGAATTTACGAATCAATAGTAATTATTTAAATTATTATCGAAATATTATAAAGCTTTTAATTTAAAAAAAGCTTTAATTAGCGAAGAAAGTAAATGTTTGTTAAAATTAATTTAATTAAAACTTTATTAACTTATTAATAAATTACGATTCTAATAATAGTTCGTCGCAACAAAGTCAATTATTTATTACAGATTTTTTAGTCAATTTCGAGCAAATAAACGACTTAAATCTCCGAAAAATTTAATAATAGTAAATTTAAAGAATTACTTTTAAATTTTATTATATTAAATAATATATTTTTTCGAGCAATTACTACAGAATTTTTTAAAGTATTAGTTAATTTTTTAAATAAGTAAATGTTCTTGTTTATATGTAATAACTATTTATTAATTATATATAGTAATACGCTGCTAATTTACTTAAAATTACTTAAAAACGAACTAAATTCGCTTTTTTTAATTAAACAGTTACAAATTAAAAAAAGCTAAAAAGCAAATTAAAACAAACAGAAGTTTTTTTTTAACTTTAAACGTTTAACTGCTATAAATCAGAACGTTTATTTCGGTATAACAATGTAAGTTAATTTACAAAATCGTTTTATTTAACTTTTACTAATAACTTTATTAAACATTTTATAAATAAAAACTTTGTATTAAAATTTATTTATTAGAAATAAAAAACTTGAAAAAAAAGATTCGAAAGTTTATTTAAACGAAGTATTACTAAATACTTTAAATTTTTATAATATCGAATATAATATTACAAAGTTCGTTAATAATTCAATTAATTAAAAACAAAAAGCTAATTTTTAAATTTTAGTATTACTCGCGATAACGCTGCTTTAAACATACTTTAATTAGTGCTTTTAAAAAACACTATAATATTAATAGTATTAAATTTGAAAAAATATAGTTGTGTAGCACACGTTTTGAATTTAGCTGTACAAGCTATTTTAAAAGCGTTAATTAAAAACGAAAATGATTATAACGCTTTAAATAATCAAAATGTTTATAATATTGAAAACGAAAACGAAAACGAAAAAGATTTAACTAGTAAGTTATTATATTCAAAGTTGTAAAGTATTTACTAATAAAAGCTTATAAATATTTTGTTTAGCGAAAAATTCGAAAAATTATTATTAGAATTAAATATTCTCAAAAAATAAACGTTTATTAAAGCTCAAATTATAGCACAAAATATAGAAAATCCTCGAATTCCGCAATTAAGTATTTATATATTTTTTATTTTTACAAAAAAAACTTAAGCTAATATTTAATAAATCAAAAAACACGTTAGTCGTCGACTTATAATATGTTAAAAGACTTTTTAAATCTCTGGAAACCTATTAAATCAGTTATTAATTTGTTTGAAAGTAAAGCTTTTAAACAAAAAGCTTTACTTTTATTAACTAATAACGAGATTAAATATATAGAAAATTGTTTAAAGATTTTTGACATATTCGTTAAAGCAACAACAAAACTGCAAGCTGAAAAATACCCGACAATATATTATATAATTCCAGAATTATATAGTATATACATAAAACTAAAGCAAGTTCGAAAAGATTTAAATGTAAGTAAATATACTATTTTTAACTTTTTAAATTAATTTACTATATTGTTAAACTCCGGTTTTTATTGATGCTATTAATAAAAAATAGCAAAATTAAAAAAGTATTATTCTAAAAACGGAATTAACAATACAAATAAATCTGTTTATTTGTTTTTAATTTTAGACTCTCGAATAAAAAAGAAAGTTTAGAATTCTTTTAAATCGAAATCAAGCAAGCGATATATATAATAAATTATATTCTGATTATCAATTGTAAGTTTTATTTTATTTATTTTATTTATTTATTTTGTATTAATTTATTTACAGTTATAAAGAAGATTATTTACAATCTTTACCGGAAATACAAATAGTTAATCAAAATATAAATCAAAATCAAAACGATTTAAATATATATATTAATAACAACGACACGATAATATAAACGAATTTGATTTATATTTTCAAAAGCGAAAATCAGAACGACATGTAAGCTAATTAAAAAATTAAAAAACCAAAAAAATTACTAATTATTTTATAGATTAAGCCTTTAGACTTTTGGCTACAAAATAAAACAAAATACTCTATTTTGTCTTTAATTGCGAAAAAGTATTTACAAATACCAGCAACTAGCGCGCTTTCGGAAAGATTTTTTCACAAAAAGCTTTAATTATTTCTAAATTAAGAAATAGACTTAATAAATCTACTTTCGAAGCTATTATAGCTTTGAAAAGTTGAGGAATAATTAAAGACGAAACTATAAACGAAATAAAAGAAGAAACTTTTACTATACAAAACGATTTTGTAGTTAATTAAGTTTTAAAACGGATTTACTATATAGAAATACCTCAAAAAATTTAAGTTAATAAATTATTGTTATATAAAATTGTAATATTATTAGAGTTAACTTAAAGTTTTTTTAGAGTTAACTCAAACTCTAATCTAACTCTAATTAAATTTCGTAACTCTAATCTAATCTAACTCTAATTAAAGTTACTTAAAGTTACTTTGAGTTATTAGAGTTTCTTTACTCACACTGGCTATGGTTGCGTCTCACTCGGCTCACGTCTATTTGGTTTGGTTGTGTATATAGCTCCAGCTGTGTGCTTCCCAGTATATGGCTAAGTAACTCGCCACACGCACACGGTATGACTGTGTTTGTTTCGAGTATAGCTGTTGGCAAAGGGGTCACTTTAAGATATGTAAGCAAAAAAGCCTGTAATGCCTTTTTTGGTCATGTATGTGGCTCTGGTCATGTAGCTTTGGTCGCTTAATCACGTGATGCCATGGCACATACGCATACCCAACCTCTGTATTGTAGATGGCGCCTTTTTTGGGGGGGGGGGGGGGGGTTGATCTCCTTGTCAATAGAGTATTGTACTCTATTGAATTGTACCAAATTGTACACTTGACATGATATGGAATGTTTTTACAGCTGGTAGCTGGATTGTATTAGGCTTTTGCTCAAGTTTTTGATATTAATCTTATTCCTGTTCTTGTTCTTGATCCTGTTTGTATGTTTTTCAACTTTACAACATGAATTTTTAATCAATTAGCACAAACTACACGCAAAGCTCTAACGTCAATACTTCAATTTTTGTACAAGCTTGAAATATATAAAAATGCAAAATTGGCCCATGTTACTATCTGTATGTCCGAGGACCAACAGATAGAAGATCTGCTCAAAGGATTGAAGTCTGAATAGAACTAGGTGTATCACGTATAATAGATCAATTCCAAATAACAAGTATAAGAATACTATTTGAGTTGAGCACGAGGCTCCTAACCTTCGTTGTCTTCCTGGATCCGTCACGTGATTTAACATTTTTGTGGACAACCGTAACTTACCAACTAGATTACATAGCACTTCTATTACGCAAGGCAGCGCCCCTGAATAATCAATAGAAAGCTCGGTAAGTTTAGTCATTACTTCTAGAGAGCTTTATATTGGTCGTTTAATTCTGTTTATGCTTAGAACCCAACCCAACCATTTTTACTCGTGTTGATCAACAGGTCTACGAGCTTCAACACACTCAACTTTACACTTTACTGAATTCACGTGCACAACACCATAACTTCATATAACGATAGTGTAGTGTTTGAAGAGCTTTACTGCTTCTGGAATACTATGGCCTTCTGAGACATTTCTACTAGCGTTCCATAAACGCCTTAAGACTATTCGTCTCAAGGGCTCGTCTGATTTGGGACACTAACGTGTCTCAGGACCGCGGTTGTAACAAGTCTGTCTGGAACCTGAATTCTAATGATATAAGCCCTATGCAGAGTCGCGTATAGGCGCTGCAATTTTGCATTTCTGCTTGATTGCAGCTGCTCGTAATGTACATGTGTCTTGGAGCAAGAAATATATTTGGATTGCCAACACTCCTTACATGAAATGCAATTGAAAGATAAAATTAATAATTGAGCTTGATGACTAGGCTTTAGACAGAATGGCAATTGGTAACCCCCCTAATCCGGAATATCAAGATCCTCATTTAATTCTTGCATGACTCTTAAGTCTCAGCCCAGTAACAAGTATACAAATTTAAAAGGATTATATAGTAATTTTGGAGTGTAAGGTATTTAAGGAGACTTTCATCGTTTTATAGCTCTACCTCTGCCCATACAAACAATAGAATACAAGCTTAAGTAGCCTCCAATGTTACGTATTTTCATATTACCTACCTGCTACACACCGCAACGAGGTGGTGGAGTCCACGGTCCGTTGTAAATCTTCCCTAATTCTTGATTATTGTCCATTCAGTAAAAGGAAAGACGAATCACTTGCCATCAGACTGTGTAATAAGTTGGTCGTCGGGCGAGAAAGTATGTTGTCTTGTCCACTCTTGGATGGCACTCCAATCGACACATTCTGCATTGACGGTATTGTTGGCTTTAACTGCATCGACTCCAATCTCTGGGTGCCACGCGACTGCCCGAATGCCGAGGTCAGGTTGACATATTAATCTCTTCCTCAGTGTCTCTAGGCAATGATCTGAGTCGGATTGTTAGCGTTTCAACACATATTAGTAACACAAAACATATTACCTATATGTGGAGGGAAGTAGTTGTCACCGACTTCATGATCTGAGGCTTTACACCCCTCTCCAGCTATTTGATGTCTAATTGAGTCCTTTAATCAAGTTAATATCTTCCTTTCATTGAAATAGGGCACTACAAGATCTCACGAGGCAATGAAGGTGATGATATATGTTCATCGACACCCATACATCTCCAGACCCGTCATTCAACGGTATGCTTTCTAGGCCGAGAGCACTGATGGAACCCGCTGGAACACGTATCGCATAGCCTGTTGAGTTGACCGTTACTTCCAATCATCGCAAACGCAAATCTCACGCTTACCATCCATTAACTCCATCCATGCAGCGTCCTTTTCTGGCGTCGGAAAGCCAGTGAAAGGGTTATGGTGATGGTCACCTTCTTCATTGTGGGGGCTTAGAATGAGCGGTTTTCCATCAATAGCTTCATTTGCTGGTGCTATTTACAGTCAATTAACCATATCGAAATCTGTATTAAAATCACCTACAGGGCACTAAATGTTTAGACGCAACCACATGGCCCTGCAGCTTATTGCTTAGGAAATATCCGATAGCAAGTCCAGAGGCAAAAATAAATAGGTTGGTAAAATATTGTATACCGATGATACGCCCCTTCTTTGGAGTTGTTGGGGAGTGTATAGGAAGAGAATCAGTGCCAATTTCACGTATTGGCTGATACTTGGGGTTCACCATGACTTCCTGCCTTCTGTGGATGCCAGACTTGACTTACTGAGAACAAAAGGCTATAAGCTCATGAATGGATACTCCGATGACGGAATTTCAGCGGATAACCCTAATCTGACGAAAGATAACGAGCGACAATCGATATAGTATATCTGTACTAGCTCTAGTTGCTTCAATCTTCTGATGAAGTGGATCTGTACAAAGACCGTAATGTTTCAATCTTATACTTGTATGCGCTTTTTAAGGGTTATTGCAACTACTAACTATTAAGCAATAATATAATAATCACTAATTTTTTATTATACTTTTTGTTGTTGAGTGCAACTATGAAAACCTGATGATTGCCAATAAATTATGGTGGGGGGGCAGGAATATTACGGTTGGTGCAAAGCCAGAAGCTGTACTAGTGTCAATAGGGAAGGTATGTGTCAGAGTAATTCTCCATACCAAGCATACCAAGCAATCAAGATAAAGCATTCAAGAGGCACAGGGAGCACGAGCATGCAGAGTAGAGTGTTCCTCCTAATGTCACCTTGATTGATAACTATAGTAGCCAGATGTGGTTCTGTATACCCGTGAGATTCATGTCTTGGTCCACAATCATCATGGTACAACATCAATATCAATTTTAAACCGGCATCAAAATCCTGCTTCAACATGAAACGCGATGACTTGGAGATGAAATCTCCCGACTGCGAAATAGAGGGGTGTGTTGATTTTTCGAAGTCCCCTGACAGTGACGATTTGGAAAGGTCTTTGTTGTGGACAGGCCATAATAATTCCCGTCACGATGGCAGATTTAGGAAGCACTATTCCAAGAAGATTCCTTCCCTCAGTGTACATATATGGGTCACTACAGTCAACATAGCACTCTTCATCATATCAGGGTTCATGTGGACATCTTTAAGAGGAAACCAGATAACACTTCAAGACCAATGGAGAGCAACTTCATATTACTGTATGTAACGTGGTAGTAATACGCACTCACTCCCGAAAATCTCCTTAATATTGCGCTAAACAGCGGATAGCACCAATATTTGATAGATTCGACATACCAAAGATCTCTCGAGTTACCAATGGTACCCTGTTTGACACGAATCCGCCTTCAATTTGGCGGGCTCGTATTGGAGATAAAGTAGACGCCGCGTGGGATCGAGTCGGTAGCATTGTCCCACCGATTGTTATAACTGCGGACGAAGTTCGAGCCATAGGCAAGAATCCTGATACAGCTGTTAAATTCCCGGACGAATACGGCTATGGTCCAGACGCATATATGGCGTCGGTCGAGGTCTTCCACCACCTCCACTGCTTGGACAAGTTACGCAAAGAAATATCATACGCGCACTACTGGGAAAAGGAAGAGGGCCCTGCCCCAGGCGGAGCAATGCATGAGGCGCATACCAGTCACTGCATAGATGTGCTGGCGCAAGCACTCAGGTGTACTGGGAGCGTCGATATGATCACGTATAACTGGGTAGAAGGACGTTCCATGATGCTGCCTGATTTTGAAAACAATAAAGTTTGTCGGGATTTCGATGCCATACTTGACTGGACTAACAAGAACGGCGTGCTCATGGATGAATCTCGATTAAGGGCTATGTCACCACCGCCTGGTGCTCTACGCGTGCCTAATCCGCTTCGTATCTCTCATGAGAAGTAGGAGATTTAGTTCAAAGGCATATTCAGCTCAACAACGAGGAGCTCGAAAAACTCCATATAACGGATAGGAGGCCGAGAGCTCGTCCATAGTCGCACATAGATTCCAACACATCTCCGCAAGCTAAGGCTAGCCGGGCACCGTCATGTAACAAGACCATATGACAAGTCGGTAGGTTGTAGGATAGGCGAGGGGCGCTATTCAGAAGAATATAGCAGATATTAGCTTGTACATAGAGATCCTATAGGGCGAAATGTCTACGAGTTGTATCGCGCAGTTTACAAACCTTACAGACGTCTCTACGTCTTTTATCTATTCTTCTTCTTTGCTAGCTTGAATGCTCAATAAGGCTGCGGGTAATGCAAAATGATATGATGTAACTTGACTGCTGAACTAGATATACGACTAATACGTAAGCTTATACAATACCTACAGAGGTAGCACAATACTGCCTTACGCAAATATAACTAAGCTATAGTAGATTACTGTACTCTGCGTGTGATGTTATTGAAGTTAAGAATATTTAAAGCCAGCAGCAGTATATACAAAAATGAATCAGTAGTATAATACCATATAGATGGTTTAGTTTAGTCGAAACATAATAATTCTGTTACAATAAAGACACTAAAAGATATATAAGTTACGTATAACCCTAACTCTCATCCAATGAAGTAACTTTGTGACTTTACCATTGCTTTAGTCTTCGCAGTCCTGTACATACCATAGTTTATAGCAAAGTGGAAGAAATAAAAGTAATACTATTACTTTGTACGAATGTATACTAATACTAGCGTAGCTGGCGGCGTTTATAACTATTCCTATTCTCCGCCCGCATGAGAAACAATGCTGAACTACCCGCAATTGCTCGATACTGCAATCTAATCATGTCGACGCCCACAAGCGAGATGAACTTTGCATAGAACATGATAGTAGATAAATAAGACAAGTTAGAGCTAACTCCTAGCCTATAAATAGATATAGACGAACCTAAAGATTAAGAATTAGAAACTCTGTGGTCAGCAGGTCTGGGACGAACGGCTTGACATAGTCATGGCATCCTGAGTCGGCCAGTCCTGACAGGGTTGAAATCGAGGTGCATCTTCGGATTCTTTTTCGCACGCGATTATCCTGAGTAACCTCGCCTCAAATTGTACTGGGATTTCCACCTCAAATTAAACCCCCTTTGTGCAAGCCACATCCCCTTAGGAAGCTGTGGAGCGTCGCTACCAAGCGCATCACTGCTATGGATGGTGTGTTAACTCCTGAGTTTGAGCTGTTGACAGTGGTATTATCTCCTCGCTCGCAGTCTCATGCATTTCCCGATAATCGTAGTCTGTTTTCCTGTCGCTTAGTTGAGTGAGGTACCCCGTATTTATAACCGTCCATACTGACAAGGAAGCCAGGACTGGGGTAGCCTCGAAGGCATAGAAGAATATCTCATTATGTGGTAATTTCTTATTGGCCTCAAAAACTTGGGAGAGCTCAATCATTCGATAGCCAATCCTTAGGAAGAGAGCACCTAGACTAAAATATAGTGCGAACGATATTACTTGCCACCGCGGCCATGTGTGATTCTGCCGTCGTGTATTATTTGCCTTAGTCATAGTTAACCAGAACTTGATGACCAGTCCAAACAAACAAAGCACGAGGGCTTCTTGAATTCCGATAGTTCCTATATAAGTTTTGATCCCTAGCTGCTGAGTTTCAGGAGGATTTCCAGTCACAATCATTGCGCAGGCAATTAGTTGCACGATTGTGAGAAGCGGAATGCTTATCACAAAAACCCGCAAAATGGCTACGGAGGTGATATCCCCTATATTTCTGTCCCGCTTATAGAATTTCACCGTGTTTACGAACAACAGGCAATCGAATGCGGTAACCACTACATGGCGATCAGTCCGAGGCCGTCAGATCTACTACGTGGGGTTTCAAAAGGGGGAGGAGGGGGGAGGGGGGCTAACATATCGGGACTACTAACACCATTGTATCAGAGAACGCGGCAATATGGATGTTCTGTTGGTGGCGAGTTCCGAAAGTACGTGCAATATAACCTGCTAGTATACAAGTCGACGCGAACACAGCGAATTTCTGAAGGCCACTTTTGGGATGACGAATGGCTTGCACGAGGTGGCCCAGTAGTATAGCAGCTGCAAGTGAAGAGAATGTCGCTGCTGCAGTAAAGGAAGGATAGTACATTTTCCCATAGTAGCCGCAGGTCCCAGGCGGCACCCAACCGTTGCTGTCAGGTTTGATAGTACTTGTACATTCAGGTATGCTGGAGACTGGCGTGGGAGGAGTCATGGAAGCGACAATGATTGTTTTCAAAATACGCTCTACGCATCGATCAGTGAACCTGTGAAAAATGCCTGTGTTACGGATTTGCGTCTTGAACACGGAAGTATTCTTACCTCGGCGATGAATGGATGGGACGACCGCCGCTAAACCACTCTACCTATCACGGTTTACAGTACACAGAATAGCTTTACGCAAGCTACTCCATTCCCTACGTGGCAACGAGGATGGCAATGGAAGTGAAAGTGTGTTTCTGTTTTGGTCTGGGCGGAACTGTGCTGTAAGAATCGGGGATGTCTCACTAAGCAAGCATTCAGTGGGGAAATTATCAGAGAATTCTGCCAAGGCTCGTAAATAGTACACATATTCTTCAGCTATGTCCTTTTTTTTAGGCAGGTGATAAGCCCTGTATCGGACAATAGGTCAGCTCAAAGAGCACATGGAGCAGCAGGGTATGACACATACCCCACCTTGGTACATGGGCTACGTTCGCGTTATATCCTTGCTATCGTGTGGTAATACCGAATGGATTATTAGGAACAAATCAAATTCGTGACATAGATAATTACACAGTTCAGGGATGGCAAGATGAGTTTTCACAAAAACTAAAAGTGGCATTTATAGATATTGATGTAGACGATCGAGGTATATGTCTTGCTCAATTTGTAGCTTAAAGCTGATTACTAGGCAAAACCAAGAGGACTTTTTACCACATTGAACAGATCTAATTTTCTATGAATTAGGCCAACTGCCGAGAAAACTCCACGTACGAGTACTACGTAAGTAAATCACAGCAAGCTTCGGGCTTGATATGTGATCATCTCTGGGTTGCTTAAGCCCTGTCGATATATGTAATATCTAGTAATCATAGATAAGTATAAGTAGTTGTATTAACACCGAGATTTATTTTACCATATATCTGAGGTACGGCCTCAGCGTCTGCGTTAGCAGCTCTTTTATCAATATAAGTAAGATCTAATAATGAAAGGTTAGCATACGTCGTTATTTTAATGTCAAGATCAACTTTACCAAAAGTCTGAGGGACGGCCTCAGCGTCTGCGCTAGCAGCTCTTTTATCAATATACGTAAGATCTAATAATGAAAGGTTAGCATACACCGCTATTTTAATGTCAAGATCAACTTTACCAAAAGTCTGAGGTACGGCCTCAGCGTGAGCGTGTGCGTTAGCTGCTCGTTTATCAATATAAGTAAGATCTAATAACCACAAATTAGTATAAATCGCTGGACTAATATCGATATTCACATTACCAAAAGCCTGAGGCACACGGGCGGTCACCTCTCCAGCCTTCGGGCTCAAAGGTGCTGCGGTGGCCAATCCAGCGGCAAGGCCGAGCAAAGCGGCGACGCAACGGAACTGCATATCGGAGTTGGAATAAAATTACTGCGGAGGGTTCGTAGTATCGATGGATTACCTGAGAGCAGAAGGATCAGTGCTCCGTACTAGATGCCAGTACATATATACTTGCAGAAAGCGATTAACTGGTATGCGTCACAGAAAAATTGGTCATTGCGCCTCCTTCGTGCATTAGGTGGGATGCTTGTCAAACAGTATCATACCGCCCCAAGCATGCAACAAAATCCTACTCTGACGGATGGGATAACGATTCACTTACCAAGACACTAAGGTTCCTGTGACTTTCCTATTTGGTTGACCCCGCTCCAAACCAAGAAGTTGTTGTGGAGAGGTCTTGATCTGAGAGGACTTCTGGGTTGTTTACGTCACACAAACACTCAAAAATGCAAAAATGCGGGATGCCAACAAATTTTGGAAACGACACCGAACAAGGATATGGCAAAATTTACATGAATCAGTATTACCCATATAGGTACTCGAGTTTTAAATCTAAACATGGACTTATGGAAACAGGCTTTCGGTTCTGTATCTTGCCCTGTATCGATAATAAGTATCCCGATTCTAAGGTGATGCAAAGCAGCGAATGAACAGGTGAATTTCAACGGCACTCAAGGGAAACTAGCGGCAACTACGCAACCTCAATGTATTCAAGCTCTTTGACAATTGCACTCTTAAGTCTAATAACATATAACCTGAAGCAACATATAAACAGAAGCTTTCAGCGGTATTGCACTCAAATATATATGCGAGGCGCCGATATGGTGCCCAATTACAAGGCAATATGTGGGATGGAGGATATTTCGTCCACGGTGGCACTGAGCTAGCATGAATATTGGATTGTGCGAACTCTCGTAGCATCTCTCAGCTTTAGTAATAGCGCCGACGTCGGATCTGTGAGTGGAAGGGTCAAAACTTTTAGGATATAGGGTAAATGTCGTCTGTAGAGTCAATTCTAGTTATATGATTGGTAGTTGGTTATAGTTAGGTATTCTATTGTAACGGCCGCTCCTTTCAAATAAACTTCCTCCTTTAGCCACAACATTTACTACGCAATGCTCAGGCAGCTGGAAACCGTCAATAGCAGCCACGATAATCGTTCGAGTGGATCCAGCTTTATACTCTATCGTGGTTCCTCGCACATATCATTATAAGAGCAGTTCAAGAGGTGACAGGGACCTTGAACATAAAATGGTTCGGATTTTTTCACTTGAGATATTAGTGAGTCAGACGGAACTATGAAACTAGAGATAATTGCATTGTTAGTGGATGCAGTAGAGGCTCTGGCTGCTAGCAATCAAGGAGTTGAGTGCATTAGATCGTGGGCTAAAATTAGCAGCTTGGTGACAATATTGAGATTACCCAGCCTGAAAAAGAAATTAGTTCTAAATCTCGAAAAATATATGCATTAGATATTTTAGAGAAATGAGTTGAAAGTTGAAAAGATAGCAGCTGGTCCAAATGATATATATAGCATCCTCTCTAAGGCAAACGGAGCCCATGCGTCAACTCTATAACATCGCAACCAAGACACTTTCTATACACGAGTAGCAAAGCAACAATAGTTACTCTACAGGGAGGAAATGCACCAAATTACTTCCCCGAAGCTCGGGTTTTTAACGTACAACGGTGAAGAGGCAAAAAATGAAGGCGCTAAAAGTGTGCTGCTAAGGATGTCTGCCTTTGATAATGTTTTAATACGATGCATAGATATAAACTAAAGATAATATCATATGGTTTCAGACGTTTTCACAATATTAAGAGAAGATATCATTGAACATACTCTCAACCAGATTTAAGTTGACTAGTCGGTAATACACTTTTATTTGAACATTATAGAAGCCTAAAAAGGTTATTTCATTGGCATTCGTGATGCAAATACGGTGGAATAAGTTAACGGGTTTGAGGGTTTGATTACGTGAGCTCACCCCTAAGCATACATTGTTAATATGAAATTGATAGAGGGTATCACGTCGATAGAGTACGGGCTGTAGGTGCTTATATTGTATGATTATGTATCTACGTTGTAGACCTGTAAGAGATTTTCTAATGTACCTGATCACTTAGCTGGCCACGCCATCATCCTGGCCGCTCAAAAACGCACCAAAAATCACGATTTTGGCATTGTTATATCTCAACTATTGTTTATGTTCATGAATCAAAACTTGAAATTTGGTTTTCTGAGTATCTAAATAAGCAGTGTTTTATAGTTCAAAATGCTTAGTATTATAAACTAGGTTATGGCTCCTCGCAAGCTCGGAGCTGTAGGTGCATGTGTATAATTTGATAGAAACAGGTATTCGTGGATCACGTGTTGCTGCCTCAGGATAATGGATCCTCGTATATGATTGGATAGGAACAGGGATTTTTAAATCACGTGATAATAACAAAAGATCTTGGCCCTACATAAATATTTGGATAAGAACAAAGTTTGGCAAATCACGTGATAGTGTCACGGGGTCGTGGTCTAGTAGTCACGTAAGCAACACACTGGAAAAAATGATGATATTATTTAAAGTCGACATTCTGAAAGCTGCAATAGCTCAATGAATTCAATACGAACGTAATAGGATAATGACTGATTCCTGGAGTTGCTTTTTTTTGGGGTTGGAGGTGATATGGCCAGCGTGACACGTGAAGTCCTGACGTGCACGCATGGCCACTTATTGTACGTAACGTCCTGACACGTATACATGCCTACCGTCGTACGCGTAGATAGCCTTACTTCTTTACTTGATTATATGTAGCTAATAGAGAGCTGTAGGTTACGGCTCGTACAGGATGCTTGTGTAGTAGGAAAAAAGTATTACGGGTCGTTACGGTTACGTGTAGTACAATACTAAGCCCGTAACAATAGTAATAACATATAAAAAGCACAACGAAAAACGATTTTTGTAACAACTACAAATAGTATACAATAGTAAAATAACGAACAAAAGAAATGTAACTTTACAACTATTGAAACTCGTAGTTAAACTAAGCTTATAACAATAAGTGATTTGCAATAGTAATCTATATCACAAACAGTACAATAACAACGAACTAATCAACAACTATAAATAACATACAATAGTAGAACTAAACTTTTAGACTATATAAAGCTATAAATATTTTAACTTTCGTGATTTTTTTTCTTTTTTTTTTCTTTCTTTAGCAAAGCACATTAATTACGTATGTTCAGATCGGTTTCTATTTTGTATAATATATATAGCTTGTACAGGATTTACAGCTAACTTACGGTCCGTAGAATGTCTGCTATACTACCACTTCCTCTAAACGTTACTCGCGCTATTACGGCTCTTTAAAGTTTGCCTGCTTTGCGGACTCCCGCGCTGCGTTCACAGCGCACTTTGAATACGGGCCGGGCTGTCAATTACGAAGCTTGGCTTTCTTAAACTCGCGGCCAAGTGCAAGCTCCGGCTTGCAACTATTGCAACTAAAGGTTTGGTCCGTGGACAGAGTGCGTTGTAGTAGCGGGCCGGATGAACAGTTCTTGCGCCAACTGCTACTATGGCAGTGAGAGAGCTCGCTGCTTTTTGCGTGCTCGTAAGTAAAATAACATAGAAATATTAATTTACAGGTCAGATTGACTAACCGTTGCGGTTCGTAGCTGCTTTTGCTGTTGCTGCGACTACTACTACTGCTGCTGCTGCTGCTACTGGCCGGCTTCGCCGCACTCGCACTACTACTACTACTACTACTACTACTACTACTTTTACGGCTCGTTCTCGCTGCCGCCCCGCCTTTTTCAACCCAGCCGGCAAGTCAAGTTGTATTTACGGGTAGCTTACGGGCTGTAACTAACTCGTAACAAGAGTTCGCCGCCGCCGCTTCGCCCGCCGCACTTTTTCTGCCGTCGCTTTCGCCACCACCGGCATAGTTCGGGTCCCGCGTGGCTCTGGAGAAAAGATAGCGGAGATGTTGCGTTTTGCGCGCTTGCTTTCGCGGGCTGATCGGAGCGAGCGGCGTTCGCAGCTTTACTTAGAGCTTGCGGCGTTGGCTTCTGTAGATGCGGAGAAAAAGAAGAAAAAAAAGGAAGAAGAAGAGGAGAAAGAAAGTAAAAAGGAAGAATAAATCCTATAAAAGTCCTTTTTAATAAAGGTGTATATTGACTTACGAGTTCGAAAATCTTTAAATAAAGTCCTTTACGGGAGTTGCAATAAATTGTTTAGCTTTTTTTCAGCTTGTATAACCCGTAAGCGTAATATAAATTATTAAGTCAACTTTAAGTTTTAATATTAAAAACGTATTTCCGCAAAAAGCAATAATATCAAAGCAAATCAAAGTACTATTCAATGCGAAATTCATTTATAAAAAGAGCTAAAACTTCTAGATACACAATATTCTATGCTTTACGGCTTGTTTCGGGCAGTAAACTATCCGGAAGAAAAACGTAAAAGCCCTTTACAGACGATACTCGAAAAACCGCAACGTAAAACTGACTATGCGTAAAAACAAAAGTACGAAAATCGAAGCTTACTACCGACAATAACTGGCTTTAAGATTTGTTGATAGTTATCGCAAAACACAAACGAACTGGAAACTGCTTACGGGTGAAAACAAATTTTATAGCGTTTTTATTTGCTTCTAAACGAATCCGTAGAATGGCTCGTAACTGGCTACGGAACTGACTATTTAATATTTCAGCCAAAATCGTGTGGTTTTTCAGTTCTTTAACAACTATTTTTGTTTCGTTGCACAAACTTTCTGTAAAGTGTAAATTCCGCAAAAGCATAATAACAGCACTTTTTTTTAAGTGCAAAGCGTGTAGCGGCAAGCTAAAAACATTAATACTATTAATATGTTTTACAGAAACAGCATGTACTTCATTACTATTTTCGCCCGGCGCGGATTCGTCAACAAACAAATATGTTCGTTGCGGGCTAAAAAGCCGACTAAGCACTTTTGTATTAATTTTATTTACACTTGTATTAAAAGTAGTAAGCAAAGCTCGATTGCCGAATACGTTTACGGGATTACACAAAACTTGCTGAAAAATCGATGTAAAGTAAATTTAATTAATAAAAGCGGCCAACGTCGAAAATTGAGAAATATATAAAAGAAGTTAAATCGATTTGTAGTACTTTAGTTTGAAGCTTAAATCTTGCAACTATTGCACAAATTGCGAGTTGTTATCCCTGTTACGGACTCGCATATTTAACCGTAAATGTAGTACTCGAAATCGCTGCCAAAGCCGTAAGCGCTGCAAAAAAGCCGTAACTATATCGGCTTGTGACCCGTTAAGCACTACGAGCAATATCTGAGCAAAATCTTTTCCAAAATTGCGAGCACGCTTTTAAACAAAACATCGTCGTTCGTAGACCGTAAATTATACAACAAGCGATAAACTACTTAAAAGCAAAACTTGTGTTGCATAAGCACTTTATTTATATAATCAAATCGACTTGAGCCAGCTTTTTTGCAACTGCTGAATTTTTAGCAATCCTACTTACGGAGTTTTTATATAAAACAATAAGGATTTAAAGCGAAAATAAAAAGTGCAGCTATCCGGAAGCAATAAAGCGCAATACTCGTAAAAGCTACACAAAGTATTGTTTTGCTTTAGCTTTTATAAAAGTAATACAACGCTTCGTACAAAAAAGTCTTACTAGTCTTTCTGCACTTTGCAGAAAAAAATAAGCAGTTTGCGAGTTAAACTTAATAGCATTTGTAATAGTCTGAAAGCAATGCTGTTGATCGGTGTTGAATTTCGCTTGCATATTATAAAAAGTTTTTTCGCGTGCAACGTTAATTTAGCTATTGTTTTTTAAGATTTTACAGCTTCAATCCTAGTTTACGGACAGCAAACCGAAATCCGTCAAAATTTGTACAAGTCCGCAATACTTAGCTGGATATAGTACAGGCCAAGTCGTAATAAAATTAAGTAAAAGCAACGGCCAATTGCGATTTTAGCTTAGTTAGTAAAAAAATCATCGCAAAAAGCATTCGGAATTAGTTTAAATCTTAACGAGTCAACAATAGCTGCACTTCGTAAGCCGGTTATAAATAAAGCTCGTAAACGCGTGCAAGCATAAACAAAACTGCTTTCGTAAAGCACTAAACTACTTTTAGTTATTATTAGCAATTCGCGAGCAACGCAAGTTTTACGATACGTTAATACTAAACGTTATCAACTATATATAAGTCGTTAAAAAAAGTAAGCTCATGAACTGTAGTAAACAACAGCCGTAAATAAAAACGTTCACTCGCAACGAAACTGCAATAGTATAAACGACTAATAGCAAAACTTTTAAGTCGAAGTTTTAACAACAGCTTTTTTAGTTTTACACAAAATAAAAAAAAACTCCGAATAAAAGTATTAGCAACTTCCGGATAGTTTTTGCATAGTCGAAATAACTATAAGTGTTATACGGATATACGCTTTTGCAGCAAGCTGTTTACTCGTAAATAATTAAAAAAACATACAATTTGTTGATTTTTTAAATAAACCGCAAATTGCTTTACAGAAAGCTATTTTTAATAGTTTTAAATTAAACAAGCGATTAAACGCTTTAATAAAACTAACGTATCGGCTTTGTACGTAACGAATGATTTCGTTTTAATTTTAAACTTCGACAGTAGCGCAGTCAGATTTTTTATAAACATATTTGTTAATATACTTAATAGCTTGTACTAAAATACAAAGCTCGACGTTAATATAACTACATATTTCTGTAACAAATACGAATTATAAAAAACTATTTAGCGGTTATTACGAACAACTTTTTCGGCAATGCATATAGTTTACTAACTAAAAAAGTTCGTTTATTATTTTTTACCAGTACTTAAAATACTCGTTTTTTTTAACAATAATAAATAATCGATACAGTTTCGAAAAGTTTTTAAAGCACTGTAAAAAGCCGTTACTTTTTTGCGGACTATACATAGCGCAAAAAATTATTAACACTGCAAAAACTATGTGTTATATAAGCTAATACTTGCTTCGTAATTTCGCTGTAAATTTTAAAAAAGATTTAAAAGCTCGGCGCAAATTACTTAGTCGATTAAATCCGGATAGTTATACTGAATTAATAAAGTTAAAAATACTAAAATATAAATATAAACAACCGCGCTTTTAATATTCGAGCGTATAAACATGTTTTTAATATTTGCTAAATATACTTTTTTTAATATTTTTAAGCAATTCTTTTTTTTTAATATTAAATACGCAAGTTATTAAATCAGAACGATCGTTAGCGTTTGCTTTAAAAAAGATTGTTTGTAATTTCGGGCTAATATAAATTGGCCGTAAACGTAATAAAAAAAGTAAAGCGCTCGAAATAACGTACAATAGCTATAAAATCTTAAAATAAACTTTATATTGCACGTTACATTTTGTGTAAAAAGCTGGAAGTATAATTTTACGGCTTAAGTTAGCCGCAGAAGTGTTGCTAGCTGTAAGCATATTTTGTACACTGTTATACACGTTTGCACGGAATTTTTGTTGATTGTTACGAATCTAACTTAAAGCAGTAAATTCGCAAAAAACAAAGCTGTCGATAATAAACTGTTAAGCAAGCCGGCCGGCGTAAAACAAAAAAGAAAACTTTTCGTTACGGACGTGTAAACGAAACTTGTAAAACACTCGTTGTTCTAGTTTTGTGCTGCTTCGAGAATAATAACTTTAACGAAGCTGCAACTTAAAGTGCTATTTATAATCACTATTAGAAAACAAAAGCACATAGTAAAAAAGCATATAAGCAGGATGCGTAACGTTAATTTTTGACAGTTGCGAACTTTTTTGCTCGTTTGTACGGGTCGCAAAAACAATATCCCGAGAACTAAAATCGCTATACTCGTCAGAAATAATGCTCGCAAGCTCGTTGACAATAAGCAGATTTTTTCGACAGCGATTAGTTCAGCTTTTAGCACTATTCGCATTTGCGGGCTAAGAATAACTCGTAAATCCGCTTGTAAAAGCTGGTTAGCAAGCCGATCAGCCGCAGTTTGGTAAACACGTATAAACGGGTTGCAAACTATTAATATAGTGTGAAGCTCCGACAATACAGCACTGTTAAGTCGCGGATAAGTACTTGCTCGAATGTCGGTTGCAAACTGCGAGTCGTAAAAAAACAACTAGGAAAACAATAGTAGAGCAAAACTAGCAAGCCGTAAAAAGCTTTGCAAATAATAAAAATCACTATAAATCTGAAACATTTGTATACTTCTATTTTTTATATTAATCCGCTCGTTTCTGTAATAATTTACAGACGTGAAAGTTAAAGCGTTGTTATACATTCGTATGTTTTGCGGAATGCTTGCGAAGTAGAATTAGTTCTTTAATACAAACGTTTTAAAAAAGCAGGAGTATCAGTAAAAATAAGCAACTTAGCGTTACCTTTTTTACAACACTTTTTAAATAGACTATTTAGCGAAGCTTTTTCAAAAAGTAAAAAGCAAAGCAAAACTCGCATTGTACGCAAACGACTCGCAAAAATAAAAAGCTTTGAGTTTAAGTTCGGATATCCAGCTAAAAAAGCGTTTTCTAATATTAGCAAAAAGATCAACAGATAGCTGGCCTACTTGCGCAAAAGTTTTTGTTGCGGCTCCGCAAATAGATCAACACTTGATTCCCGTAAATGAATACTTTGTTCTTCTGCCACTTTTTGTTTTTCTGCTACTTTCTGTATTTCGTTTTTTATATCTTCAAATATCGCGATAAAAAAAGGGTTTAAACGGGCACGTTTTCTAAGTCGTTTTGTAGAAAATTCAAGTTGAGCATTAGCACTACGGTCCGCAAGAGGGTTTCGGCGTGTTTGTTTGGCCTGTACGTAATATTAATAAGCGTAACTAATTAAAAAGAGAAAAAAAGAAGTATTTTGCAAATAGAGCAAGTTTTGTAAAGCGCACTATTTCGACCAACCGCAAAACAGGATTCGCTTTTCCTGACGTTGCAAAAAGTGCACAGGTACTGTAAAGATAAATTCATACTAAACAAAATAGTATACAGACTTAATATTACGAATTTGCAAGTGAAAAGAACACGTTACGGGTGGAAAAGAATCATTTTACAGGTTGCAAAGGATCGTAAAATTTTGTTGGGGTGATCACATGACCCGGAAAACTTGGCAAAGTCTTGGGAGATTTTACAATATTATATAGATATTATATAGATATTCAAATATAGTATTTTACGCTTAAAAAACTTCTGTAATTTCAGTTTTTAAATAACTATTAATTGTATTAGTCTCAAACTTGACCTATGTATAAAAATTACAGTTAAATCGTTATAAATAAAATTTTATAAAGTTAACTAAAATAGTAGTTAAGATATAACAATGCCAAAATCGTGACTTTTGGTGTTTTTGAGCGGCCAGGATGATGGTTGGTCAGCAAAGTGATCGGCACGTTAGCTCCTTGGCATATTACGTAAGCCAGTTCCTGACACATATGGCACATAATTCAACCTCTATACAAAGCCTAGAGAAAGACCGTTCCCAGTTGCAGAACCAGCTTACTGCCTACTAATTAAGCCGAAAAGCCGGTGGTTGATTAAGTGTCACTTGCAAACGGTGTACAAAGCGGAGTTGCGGAGTGGAGTTGCGGCCAAACACAAATTCCACTCTTGCTCCGCCTCTGCGCCGAAGGCTGCAAGTGCCTCCTCCCTAGACAACAATAATCTTTGCTGAAGAGAGCTATCCGATGCATAAATGGCGGAGGGATCAGCCCCTGAGTCTACCTCCACCTCGCGGCAAAAGAGTTGCAACACTTGTGTGAAAGCCAAACGAGGCTGCGACAAACGACATCCAATATGTTCAAGATGCGAGGAGAAAAGGATTTCATGTATCTACGCCAAGCGGACATACAACGAAGCTTTTCAAAGTGGTTTTGACCTGAATTCAATTGAGTCAGATCTGTACTGGGCGGGATCAACTGCTCCATCGTCGTCGGTCAATTTCGTTGACGAAATCCCCCCTGGCTCCGCTACTTCAGCTAGACTGGATACCACACACCTACCGCCACTCGATGCATCATTCATCAACCCCCTGTTCCTCACCTTCGCTGAGAACCGATTTACGTCAGCGGGCGACATGCAGCCTAGCAACTCTGCTGGTGGGCAGCTCAGCCGACAACAGGAGAAAGAACAGGCACTCAGCATGTTTGACTATGCTCAAATGGCTGATCTATGTGTTTGTCACTACCTTATGAAGTCGAAGAAAAGGTCACTGCTAATATTTAAAAAAAGACACAATATGAGCCATGGCAGGTTTATGACCCCAACACCAAGGTGCATTTCATTGTACAAACCCTGAAAGGCTATCCCTGCACCTTTGCCAAAGATAGCCACACGCCATGGATGCATAGATATTTATATAAAGATCAAATGCCATCTTCAATAAGGTCCTGCTTTACTGTCAGTGCACTTTACACCAACATGACCAGCAGCAACAAGACTTCAGTATTTAGAGTTCTCTGCCAAAGTATGAACGAGCTAAAACAACAACCGTTGTCCAATACTCCCCAAGAGAAGCTGGCTAAGGCGCAGGCGCTATTCTTATATCAGATAATCTGTTTGTTTGATGGAGATCCTACTCTAAGATCCAATGCCGATCGAGACATGCCCTTGTTGCAGGGCTGGCTACATGAATTGTGTAAGATTAGAGAGAACCTTGAGTCGCCAGAGAGTTTGAACAGTGTTGACATGAGAGGGGATCCGAATCCTCCAAGGTCGTGGGAGGTGAGTACTGTAGAAAATATTTCCGTCCCTTTTCCCCACTCCCCTTACTAAAAGCCAAAGTGGTGGATGTTTACCGAGTCTGTCCGACGAACTATCGTCATCGCTTACGCGTTTCTGGGGCTGTGGAGTATAATGTGTAAAGATTACGATGGTATGCTACTCTCTTTCGCACTCGCTGATGTCTTTTACTTACATGCGTGGTAAAGCTACCTTTTTTGATGTCTGGAAATACCCTCACCGCTGGACCATTTCTCGTCCCCTGTGGGAAGCACCATCTTCCTTCGACTTCTTTCTGATATGGAGGAACAAGGCTTATCCCATTATTGAAAATTTTGATTTTGAGAGCTTCCTCAAGACTGGGATAAGCGACGATGTCGATGATTTCTCCAAAGTTCTCATGGTAACGTGGGTGGTCCTCTGCCTCCAGCGGCACAAGTTTGTTTGCTGACACACCCAGTTACATGGGCTTAGATGAGACGAAGCTATGGTTAATGGACAAAAACGCAGTATTCTGAAGCTTGGGTCTTATCTTTAACATAATGGAGTACTTGGGGCGGTGTGGTTGCATTCCGAAGCACCTATGTGAGCCAGGTTAATAGGATAGCGCGCAAGGAAGCTGAGGGACTATTATGAAACTTAGATTCTGGGAACGATGATATATTTGCCCAGTGTAAGTCGCACTAACCTTAGTTATTTGTGATTAATAAGAGGAAAGAATGCATTTGTTCCTCTTCCGATAGTGGGAGCGCTAGCCTAGTGGACCTGATTACCGACGGGGGAAGCTATGCATAAAACAACACTGGGTACCATTACACAAACCTAAAGAACCGATTGACATTCAAGAATCTATGCTAGGCGAAAAGAGAATAGCCACGACCCTGCGCCCCAGGCCAGAAGTCCTTAGATGAAGTCGGGCATGCCAAAACGCCTGAATAATCAAATTTTACACACTAAGATCTCATCTCATACCTCGCTGACTTAGGTAAATATAGCACAAGGCGGCTTTTAGCGGAGATTGGTAGCTTCTCTTCATTGAGTTTTAATTTCAAACATCAAGGTGCGAGCTCACTCATGCTTTGGTAGACCTCGTTGTAAGTAAAATCAGCTCCGATGATAATTGAGCTGTTGTTGACAGTGCCATCTGCAGGCCAGACTTTAATGCCCGGACTTGGACTCACTCGAGTTAATAATAATGACTTTCTTGTTGCTAATAATAAAGCCTTGTCGATTTTGCCAAGACACTTGTAAAGTGTATTTAGGAGATTGATTCTTTGAAACATAACTGAAGGCATGCCATGACTCGGAGTAATAAATTACCTTTAATAGTACTAGTCCATAGGCATGCATATCGAATAGCCTGCTTTTTTTATGGTCCGAAGGGCCTAAGCGGAGCTTTGTAAGCTGAGGCGGAGGCATCTCTTCTGCGGACTTCCGAGTCCAAACGTTGTAAACATTATAATAAACCCCCGACTCCATGACCAATCTCCAATTTGACCAACTTCTTACTTTACTACCATTCATGAGAACACAGATTCTTGTTCAATCCAACACCCGCCACCATTAGAACAGCATGAAAATCATCCTCCTAGGGAGCACTGGGTCCGTCGGCAAAGAAGTCCTCAACCAGTGTCTGAAAACCCCCGCTATAACCTCTGTTGTCGCGCTCCTACGACGTAATCTCCCTGGAGCAGCCGTAAATCCAAAACTTACCGTAATAATTGTTGATAGCTTCAAGATTTACCCCGACACTCTTTTAGAGCAACTGAAAGGCGCGGATGCTTGTATATGGTGTGTCTAAGTGATTGCGAGATGATTGCATGAGTACTGACTGTGGAAGGTCAATTGGAACGTACAATTGGGATCCGGAGGTGGAATTAGAGTATCCAGAAGCTTTTCAGAAAGCATTGTTGAAAGTCTTGGATGTCAAGAAGATGTTCAGATACGTCTACCTTGGCGGCGCTTTCACGGAGCCGGACCAGGAAAAGTCTTTATGGTTTTATGCTAAAGGACGACATGTGCGGGTGCGTCCTTCTTCATCCCCTTACAATACCTTTCATTTCTCCATGGTTTCATATGCTAACTCCTCTCAGGGACTCGCTCAGACAAAGTTCCTGAAGTTCGGACAACAGAACCAGAATGTGGAGACTTATGTTGTGAAGCCAGCGGCATTTCTAGAGAAGAACGCAAGTGGTCTGTTGGGATTTTGGTCATGGAAATTTTGGTTGTGGACAGATGAGGTGGCGGCAGTAATGGTAGATCTGGCTGTTAATGGAGGAAGTGAGCAGGTGGTGGTGAATAAGGTCATTATGAAGAGAGGAAGGGAGTTGCTGACCAAAAAAAGTAGTAATATGTCTAGCAAGGACTAAGAAGCTATCCAAGGATCTTTTGGGAGATGCGCTCCAAGAGTCACCGCATACTCACGCGATCCCACCATCACGCTGCATAATACGTTGTGATTTTGTAAACTCTAGCAGCAGGTTTAAGTGACAGCTATTTTACTCCAAACTGACTGCTAGACCAACTTTTGAAATAGTAACTTGAAACCCATTTGATATTCTTTATATAACAGGAGCCCAAAAAAAAGGTAGAGCTTCTGGCTTGTATAGCCCTTTGCCCTATGGACTTCTCATTTTACTTTACTTTTCTATAAGCAATAACTTCACAAAAACTAACATTGTTATTTAAAAATACTGTTGTTAACTATAGCCTTAACCTGTTTTGCTATTATTAAGGTAAAAATTGATAATTAAAAGCTTGTAGAAAATGTAACAATGAAAGCTAAGATTCTAAATAAAGAAGCGTTGGGCAATAGAGTCCAGAAGCGTGACAAACAATATGCATGACAAATATGAGTAGTAAATAAACTCTGCAACTTGGGTTCAAACCTTTGGTATTACGTTATTTACAGTAGAAGTGCTATTGCTAGGCCAGGTAGATATTTTTGAAATGATAGGATATACAGATTTGAATTGTGGTTAATACGATGTAGATCGTCATCGTCTACATAATAATTGTATTATATCAGTAGATATATGAACTAGGCACACCATAAATGCATTCATTCAACTATAATCTGCTCAAGATATTGACTATATCTACAAGCATCTAGTACAAGGGCTAATGTACTATTTCTATCCAAGTGCCTAGCATCAGCATTAATGGTTCCATCATCTTGTGCCAGAGCTCAAGACACGATTGAGTCACATCTAAATCGTTGCACACTACTCCATTGTCAACAGTTTGCTACAATGTGCGATCGTGAACTCTTTCCCCGCCGGCTGGCTCTCATTTATCTTGCGCTGCAAGAGATACAGTCTGCCTGATTCCTCCACCGCGTCCTCCTCCACAAGCCGGAGTTCCTGCTAACAATTTAGCTTGAACTACAAGTATGATAAATTCAAGATGCACATACCTCGAATGACATGATCTCACCCATGTATATTGGAAGGACCTGGAATCGGTTCAGCTCGCCTAACACATGAGGTTCGTTTTGAAGATTGCTTGTAATCCTTATATTATCGAATGTTTTTGACAAGGGGTTATTACCTGGTTTGTTTGCACTACTGCCGGCGCTGTCGGCTGTGGAGAATAGGTTTGTAGAAGACGCTTTGCCAAATAGTCCGGTAGTGGGAGCCAAGGCAGACGATCTGAACCCTAGTGTAGTTTGTGTTGGTGTAGGAGACAAAGAGCTTGCAGTAGATGGCGGTCCACCAAAGACTGGTTTAGTCGATGAACCGAAAGGTGATGTTCTAAATGCGTTGGATGATGCAGTGAAGCCTGCGCTGGTTGATGGGGCAAAGGGGTTAATTGGTGCTTCAAAGGCTGAAGCGGTTAAAGTGCTAGGGGCTGGATTAACTGTAAATAACTCCCGGGCTGGAGTAGAGGCGGCTGTCTTGCTCGTGGAACTAGGCGTTTTGGACGTCTTTGTAGCTGCAGATGAATTTCTATGCGGACTTAAATGCGGCCAGGATGGCGTCTCCAAGCTTAAAGAAGCCTGAACTGTGGTTTCCTCCCTCACTTCTTTACTCAACGTGGGCTCTTGCGATTGATGCTCCTGGACCGCCCCTGAGTGCAAATAATTGTCAGTTGGCTATTATGGAGCGGAAATCTTGCATTTATGTTCGAGTCTTACCAGCTCTGAGGCATTCCCTCTGGGCATCTTGAAGAACTGCGACTTTTTGCTCCAGCTCGCTGCGCTCAACTTGGGCTAGTTCTGATTCTCCTCCCAAAGCACGAAGTTTCTCGTCATCCATCTTTATAACTGCTGTTGGACTGAAAATATCTTCCAAGTCATCAATTAAACAGCCTTCAACTGCTAGAACAGCTATATTATCAATGAATGTTCGTAATGCACCCTAGTGGAAAGGTTAGGGACCCTTAATACGGCTATATGGGGGGAAAGGAAGACAAGGAGGGGGGTAGTAGTTAATGGAATACATGCCTCATAGTAAGCCTGCGTACTGTTAAGAATATCGGTGCAATCAATTTCATCAATATCTTCGAGATCAAGCTTCAGTGCGCTGAGTATCTGGTCAATCTGTAAGCCCGGGGGTGGCTGTGGGCTTCCATCTTTAGTGTCGCTTTGTAAATTCCGCACATTCAGGCGTTGATACTTCGTCAGCCTCGCTGTTACATCGGCCTTATGTAAATCTCGAGACTTTGCAATATAGCACCGATCATAGGTAATAGGATGGCTCTTTTCATAAGGTTTTAGAAGTTCTTCCAGCTTCTCCATGACCAGTTTATGACGGACATCCATCGCACCAAATATTATCTCTCGACGGATTGCCGCAGCACTTTCTTGTGAGGCAACATTGTCTGAAACCGTTGAGAGATGAGCGACAACAACTTGCCAGACGTTCTCCAGGTGCTCTATTGCAAGTCCTCTCCATGGACGGGATTGATCAATGAATAGATCGCGAACCAGGCCAAAATTAGGGGATCCAATAAGCTCCGTTCCCCTGTTTCTGCGCGAGAGGGACTTTATATGTTGAATATACTCGCTGTATTGAACCACTTCAGGTAATGGCGATGAAGTGTTAGATGATACGACTGGTGTCGAATTTGGCCAATAATCAATGGCGCCAATGACTTTCGCATTTACAATATGCTTTGCGTGGCCTCTCTCATGCATTCGCTGTGCAAAGCCCTCGTTCAAATTCTGCAATGCAGCGCGAAGCTTTCGAGGATCAGATTCCGGAAGGCCTGGAAGAAAGAATGAAGGATCATCGTAATGTCCATTTGTAGCTTGTCGCACGAGGCCCTCAAATCGCTGACTAATTGTGGTGAGATATACTTTTTGGTCGTGGCTGGTGGATCGAGGTAGCCCAAGCTTGGACAGCTCATCGCGCGACTCTTCCAATTTTTCTCTGATTTGCTTGAGAACTTTGGGCATTTCTGCACGCGTATGGTGCTCAAGCAAAGTGCTTAGACGAGCACGGAGCTTGCTGATACCAAGTTGATCACGATGAAGGATCCCATTCCAAGATGCAAGTGTAAAGAAATCCTTTTCGGCCTTGTCTCTATCGTCCAATGTAGGGGTTCGGGAATTGTGTCCACCGTTCATCACAACATGCCAACCTAGTTCAAAATTATAGCCTGGTAACTTATTTTGAGCATATCGTACAAATTGTGGCAGTTCTTCAGGCCCGGGACACGCGTTATCAGGCTTGGTTACAACACAAATAGTGCGCTTGCCTGAAGGGTCATATTTGTTGATCATGCTAAAGACCTTTTGTATCGGCAGCTCGTAGCTTGCGGAGATGACAGCAAGAATTATACTTTTCGGATTTCTCATGTATGAGGATACCAAATTGTTGACTATAGTAACATCTTCCTGCTTCTGTTCAGGATTCGGGGCTGAGATCAGACCTGGCAGATCAACGAGAGACAAGGGAGGCCAGTTAGGATCTGTGACCTCAATATGGAGCGTATCTTCAAAGAATGAGTCTGCTCCTCGATTAGTTCCTGCAGCTCTCTTTAGGTGAGCTTTTGCATCATTAACTAGTCGCTCAAAATCTTTGAGGTCACCAACAGGTGGCTGATAGCTCGCGAGCAAAACTCTTTCGGGTTCTGGGCGCGCAGTGGACGGCTTTAGCTGTATCTTAACCGTTCGATTAGAGCCCCGCCGAAGAGCAAGCTCTGTTGGGAATGTGGTGCAAATTCCCTCCCCTCGAGGGAAAGAGATATGTGATATGGCCTCGAGGACAGAACTCTTGCCGGAAGACTGATCGCCGCACACAATAATCTGGGGCAATTGGATGTATTTGCTGACTCCATAGCTCCGCAGTCTATCAACAGTATTTAGAAGGATGCTTTGATCTGCGGTGAGTAGGTTTTCCAAAGTAGGAGATTTTAAAGGATCCTCTACTTGCGCAGCTGCTAAAGCCATCGACAATCCTCTGTACAGGTCTTAATTGGTATTACTGAAAAAGAAAGAATCGAGATCTTGAGATTATGGTAGGAATTTTTCCGGGTAGACCCAGAAAGCAGTGGATTATTTTGGAGAAGTTCTAAACACCAACTTCACCCCTGAACCGAGGACTCAGGGCCTTGATGGTGCAGCTTCGCAATAACCGCCAAGTTTCTACGCGACCAATAGGATGCTTCCGGAGATGACTGGACGGGTCATAACCAACTGGTCGGGACGTTTTGAAACAGAACAAAATTTGGTGGTATAATAACCGGTTACACCATCCAATGATATGACGATGGAATGTCAGAGCGTGCTAAGCTTGCATATAGGCGCCGCTGAGAATTTGTTGGGGGCCGTTCCTGAAAAGTGCAGCGACTTTGCAACATCTTGCTGCAGAGCAAATTTTTGCCCAATAGCCCATTGTATGACTGGTTGTATAACAGTTAAACGTAATACGACCCAAGTGACTAGCACCGCGCGTCTGGGATTTCTTGAGGTGACATATTCTTCGCACAAGATGCAGGCCTGAGCACTGGAGCCAAGTCCGACATGATTCATGATCCACACCAGTTGGAAATTGGACTAGCCTTTTCAGCCGTACCCGATATTTGGGTACAAATTTCCCTCGTATTCGTAGAAATGAGAGAGATTAATCTTGTCAATCTGCTTGCAAGAGAAAAAAGCATTCAAGCTAAAAGAATCTAATCCTTTGCTATCAACGCAGGAGTAATGCGCCTATAGAAGTCGAATTGAGCATGTCATATAAGTTTACTTCTTGCAAGATTCACGAAGATATAACTCTCATGACATCAAAATGTCCACTTTTCGAAAGTGGCCAGTACAGCAATCTCTCGCTTTGAGTTGTGAAAGTACCTCCACCCCATCCTCCGAAAGTATGGCGTAAAGGCATACTTGCTATTTTAAAGCCCGGATCGAAAGTGAACAATCCTCTGTTGAGTGTGGTCGGAAATTCTCATTTTCGTTGCAGCCCACCAGCTAGCCGAAGCTGATAGTTCTTGCCGACTTGAAACTCTGGTTCAGTTTCGCCAGTTCCATTATTGATTCTAGCTGAAGACAGACCTCAGTAGTTGTTCTACCAAGTGATTGACTCTGTCTGGGAATTATTCGAGGCGGACGAGAAAATGAAGTCCAGTATATTCTTCCACCCTTGTAGAGAAGAGGTCTGCTTCCGTGCTATGGTGATAAGGATATCATAAGAACCCTTTGGGCTCGAAGAGACCAGATTACAGGATTCCAAGTAGGCATTAATATCCGCAGTAGTACTACCAATACTCAAGTCTTGTGAACGCATAAAAATTGCGATAGTGTTATGGAAGCCCAGCACGCCTCATCTGACAAATAAAGTATTGTCAGCCTTGGTAATTCCTACTGATAACGGATACTTCACGTCACTGCTTACTCCCACTCCCCGTGAAAGTTGATCCTGTTCTCCTGAAGCTATCGGTTTATTGACAAATCCCCCAGTTTTCGAATGCTACTGTGAGATTGATATTTAACACGCTCTGTATTTCAACGTGAATGACTGGATTGAACGTGTCTATCCAAATCTTCACAACGTATCCTTAGTACCTGTAGACCGAAATAATAACCGTTGATGACCAATCTTTCCTCAAAGGTCACACGGTTGGTGGAAATGGTTGGACTCATACCTTGTTGTACTCTCCCAGGCTTTAGCATGTAATTTTTCTCATCAAATGTTCCACATCTTAGCAATGTAAAAGAGAATTACGCTTTACGCACGTCAGGACAGGATTGGTACTTTTGTAGAGTTTGTTTATTCATTGACCATTTTAAAACCCAACATTCAACCCCATGTCCGGCCACTGACAGGCATTGAACCTGCAGAATTTTTACTCAGGGTCGACCAAACAGCATCATAAGAAGTTAGGAGCGTAGCAGAGGAAATTCTAATCAGGAGGGAATCTACCAGGCACACAACGCTCAGAAATCGAACCCGGTGATCAAGTATGTTGTATCGGCTGGAAGGCAGGACTTCTCTAATATGATGGAGTAGTTGCCACCCATGCTGGGAGCGGAAAGCTTTATCATATCCATTATCACAACTGCTTATACTGTAGATTTCCTTCAAGGCTGTTGTAATTTTACCACACATACGTGCAACTCGTCTGAAAATCTCAATGCGGATATTTGAACGGGGTGACTATTCGGCGCCATATCCTCCACTTCGAGAACCAACGGTCGGGAGATTTGGAAATTGGGCACAACAATACATTGCAACTGAGTAATGGTCCTTTAGTAATCATTCCGATCAGTCTGTTCTAGGACAACTTTCGGGCCAGCGCCCGAAGCGAAAAGAGGTTCCTACCTAGCTCAGTGTGCTCACTTTTTAAAGCCTTGATCATAATCGAAAGCCAGAAGATTTAGCTTAGTCATTCCTGAAGATAGGCTTGTCGGCTGGTTTGCTTAGCTCTAAACAGAATAGTGAGCCTCAATGGGTTATCAGTTTCGTTTCCACGTCTTCTAAGTAATTGAAACGCTGCTTTAAATTTAACCTCCTTGAAAAACAATATGTTTATCTTTTAACCTTCCTTCCTGCTCTTATTTATTCGCACTGAAGCCATAAAAGTCGAGCAGAAGGTGTTGTAGGCAACTTAATGCCAAACAGAGACTTTCCGTCGTCTCAACACACTTCGGTAGTTGGTTGGGGTAAAGCATCACAACTTCAGCGATCCCCTCACTCTGAACTTTGAGCGGCAAGGTAATGTACGGCTGCTTTCCATCTCTACACCAAACTGACCTGTACATGAGTTTCTGGCTACAGTTCAAACCAAAAGCCGTCCAATCATCTCCCCATTTTAAGAAACCAAGTAACCAAAACGGAATTCCGCTCCGCAGGTCTTGAGGAGTACCTTTGTGTACATGCATGCCTTAACCAATCAACCGTTATCTATCGTCATGGAACAGATTCATACGGCCGCTTAAGTGTACTCTACTCAAAAGGCCGTTGACATGGTGAAAGCGATCAGCTCATCGCTCCAGTGTGTCAGAGGATATGTTCAAATACTAATTACTGCAGCGCAACGAGATCCTGCTGATCTAATTGATTGCACAGGAAGGATCAAGGGACTTGTATAATCCATCCCCTGATCGTCGCAGCCATAGTTCCCAATAACGTGCCAGGGGTACCCCCCGAGCAATCGACCGTCCTGGTGCAAATAAGTTTGATCGTGGTCCAGCCGACGGTGCCCAGGACTCCTATTCCGTGCTCCCGTGCTGTAGGAAAGATTGATATTGTGGTCAAATTTGAAGTAGCTAATGCCAATGTCCTTAATAACCCCCCCCTAATTTTGTCATGCAGGAAGCTACAGCTGGATGGCTGAAAACAAGCTGATACCGACCTTCTGAACCGCTCTCTGTCTGTCTCGCTGGAAGAAAAATGCGTCGCCTGGGAGTGGCTGAGCAAGAATACGCTCAAAGCCCATCACTTGCGACTCAAGACACAACCCTAAACTCGTTGAAGACGATCTATAGGCTCTCGTGATCTGGGTGCCGTCGTTTAAGCTTCCGTCTGCAGCTTGCCATTTGCTTAAAAGCAACTTTGAGACGTCCATCAGCAATAGTGAGCATAGAGGGACGCTATTAAAGGATTCTCCATACTGTAATTTTATACTCTAGTGATGGTCCTGATCAGTTGGACACACTGCGCACCAATATATGTAGTCGCCATAGCCCCCGAGTTCCCATATCCGGAACTGATGTGTTCAATCTACCACAGCCAAGGGTGTGGGTCACCATTGAAACACAAGGCGCCTATTGTTAAGTTCCTTCCTGCGGAAAAGATTCCAGTTGGAGAGAGCGAAATAAGATTGTGCAGCTTCGTGACCGAGTTCGAACACATCGATATGGTCCAGCCCAAGAGATGAAAGAGAAAATGTTTCCCACTGTACTTCGCAAAACCATGCATTGCAGGCGCAGGATATGGAACTCTGGTTCCACCATTCTGGCGTGCGGGTCCACTAAGCACTAATGATGAAACCGTCCGTAGAATCACAGGCCTATCGGAACTATTGCTGACCTCTAATCGCGACTGGATAGCGGTGACGTCCGGGAAGGCCATGTAATGGATAACAAATGCAGCCGGCCCATAGGATCCAAGCAACACCCAGATACCTTTTGGTAATATCCCTGTCGTCAATCTCTATGAGAAACTCAAGATGTTCTGTTTGCCATGTAAAGAAAAATTAGGACTCAATTTCTTCATTTTCCGGCGAAGTCGGGTAAAAGTGTTTCTACCGTCAAACCTGTCTATATCGGAACTCCGTATATCGGCAGGAAGGCCTAGAACTCTCGATTTTTGGCTGTGTATATCGGAATCCTTTCTATATCGTGATCTGAATGGATTACTAAAACTTTGTTAAGTTCCGATATAAAAAGTGAAGGAATCTTGCTTAATAATACAAATTTTGCATAAACACGTGATATATTTTGGCCTTTTGTGTACTTTTTATACATTTATACTTGTTTATACAACTCAAGATACCGGTAACCTCTATATATCAGAACGCGGAGGTGGAACCGATAATTCCGATATAAACAGGTTTGACTGTATTTTGTTTATCAAAGTTGTATGGTCGGCGGTAGGAACAATAGAATGCTACCCAGTTATTGCGTATGATATGGGAATGTATTCAGCATGAGTTACACATAGGTGAAAGAAACAACCTTCCGCACTGACGGGAGTTCGTTCGCACAATAGTCTTCACTAGTATCGACACAATTCTCGGGCATCCTTTCCGTTGACCATTTTCAACACGGATCAACTGATTCCTACCGCCGACCACCCATATATTGGCACTCGACATAAAAGTAGGTATTTGAAATTAACTTTGAGCGACTTGATCCTTCCGGTGAAGAGAAGTAAGTTTTGCACCTCCTTCTAAATACCCGTGGGTCCTGAAATCTAAGCGATGTTAACTTGCTGGAGGGGATATCAGCGAAAATATTTCAAGAGATATTTCTGATAATTTCTTACTAATGTTTTTTGACTTGAGAGGCCTGCAACTTCCTAGTCCTATTGTGCAGCTTGGTATACTTGAATGAGATTTATGCCTTCGCTATTGCAGCACCTGGCATGGGACAACCCTCCAACCGTAAATGCAGTGAGTAAACGCGTACTTGTGTAGAGAGGACAGGATTGCTGGTGTGTAAGAAGTGAATTCTAAAAGAGAGTTTGAAGTGGATGTATCTTTGTTGTTGTGCTAGGTCGAAGCTCGACATTCACGAATTTGACGCTACTGTGGCTAAGTTCCATTCAAGTAGAGCATCGCTACTACAAGTCCAGACATCTCACAACACTAATATTGCTTATATCAGTTCCGCAGGCAGATCGCAGACATCTCACAGCACGAGATCTGCAGGCTAGATAAGCAGAAGGCGCTAATTACGACAAGTTCTTGCTGGAATCCGAATTTTCTCCCCTCCAGGAGTGTCTAAACTTCCAATCCGTAGAGAATGAGAAGCTCTACTGATTAGAGGACGTCTCCTAGTCTTCTGCTGGGCATTCGGCGCATTTTAAGAAGCGAGCCAACATTTCGTACTGTACATACAATTTTTGGCGACACAATGCATCATCGAGGATAGATCGCCTATTCATGCAGATGAATTGGTTCGTAGGAATGATTTGAGAAACATGGCGAGGTGAACAAGCCAGCTTCTCAACTCTCGCACACCAGTCCAGTTACATGCAGTACATAACCCTAGTATCGTGTTATAATATACGGGGGTGAGTGGTGGTGCGAAATTTAAAAAGATGGAAGAGAAAGCACACAAACCTGGTAGTAGCTAATCAAATAGCAAGAGGGTCGAGTAGCTACTAGCTCCCGATGCTAACTCCCATGTGGATGATCTGATCAAGTCAAAGTCACAGAAGGAAGATGAAATTTTGTCATAAAGAAGAACTCTACGGTATTCTGTGGCGCTTTCAAACAATAATACCTAGCATCAAATTCGAATAACAGATCATTAGACGCCTGTGGCTCTCATTATGCTACTCTTAAGCCATAATGCTTCTCACAACGTTCAACCGCTTTCATGCTTAAAGATCCTGCGTAAAGAACCAAAATAGTGGCTGCTGCCCAAGGCCTGACGTGCGTAGTCCCTGACTTTATCACCGCTCATATAAGCTATAAATCGTTAAAGGTCATAACTTATTTCAGAAGTCACGATAGCTTCAATCTTGCAATTCTGATTGTTCTAGGTCATTGAGCCCCGTGCCATATATACCTCAGCTGGCGAACCGCAATGGATGTGTGACCATTGAAAACTGATGAACTTGGCGGGCTTCCTCATTGCAAGCGAAATAGTGAGCAGGCAAAGCTCAAGTTCATCAATATGGTTTTCATACCCGATTCCAACAATGGAGAAACATGACATTATCGGATGAAGATCTTTTTATTTGCTGCTTTGATGCTTTTAGCTCCCACCCGGATTGTCACAATTCATGACGAAATCCGAAACGCTAGGCGGTAATGAGATGTCCCATTCTTTCCAGATACATTAAGTTACAAAGTCATCCGATGGTGGCCACTTTCCATAGACATAAGCAGGCGCGTTAATCTGAATAAGGTGTTCATTAACTTCGGCAAAGCTTGTTATAATATCCAAGAAAGAATCTTCAATCACAAGAATATGCGTAGAAGTCCTTACCGCTATGCACTCCAAGCCACATTGATGCCATAAGTATCGGACTTGGAAAATAGAAACAATGACGAGTGTTCGCTAGCCATAAGAAAAACAATTGAAACAATAGATTAACGAGAGGGTGAAGAGCGAATTCTAAAGATACTGGTAAAAGGGAGCCAATCGCCTGGGACTAATACATGTATAACTTACATGATAACGAATTCCTATCTAGATATTGCAAAAGGTATCTATATAACCCAAGCCATTCCAAAGAAAAATAACATCAGTGGAAGCGGTGATAAAAGGTCGTTCGCTCACTACCAAGTCTTGTAGAGACAGGCAAGGAGAGTGCTAGGTATGTATAAATGGAAGGAGGCGATGAAGAAAAGCCCCATCAAAGATATATATTATTGATTATTACCTCGCCCCTAATCTCACCAACCGAACCGCTCCTTATTCTGCATCTCTCCCCAGGTTTCTAACTAAATGCCAATGATATAGTTTTATGTGTCTCAACCTCCTCAGACATGCTGGACAGCATTCGGCCCGACATCAGGATAGGTGATGACTGGCAAGCCAACGTTTGGGTGAGAATAACCGAAGAAGGCCTCTGTCTGGTTCGGCTTGTAGACTGTCGTCAAAACCGTGAAGTCACCAGCGTAGTCCCAGCCCCAGGACAGCTCCCAGTCTAGCGTCTACTATGTTTGTCAGCCCGTGTTCTAAGCGTCCCATGTAGCTTGAGCCAACGGAGGATCAAGGGAGATAAATTGATGGCTGGACGAGTGAAGAATACTGCCTTGCAAGGCGGCAATGAGGAAAGGAGAAGACAGACCTCGGCACATGTCTTCCCATACCATGCATGCGTGGTAGCCGGGGTCGCCGTATCCGTGATGGTGCACTGGACAAGTGCTCCCGACCCGGTATCAACACCCAAAGAATATGTACAGATGTTTGGATCAGTGCAGTCTGGGTTCGCAGTCAGATAGTATCCCAAACAAAACAAGCATTGTGGAAGAAGGCCGGCGGACTTCTCTGGAAGTTCCTGACTGTCCACCCAGTAGCCTGCTTGCTCAGGCCCAAGGCCGTTGTTGAGGATAAGCTAGACACAGGTGCTGCAATGGAGCACACGAACAAGGCCGCAAAGGAGAGGAGCTTGAACTGCATGATTATTTTGAGGCTGGAACCAAGCGAATGTGGTACTGTTATTCTTAAGAGATGTTTGATGAAACGGGGGAGAGTTGCTATATGATCGAAAGACATGCGGCCTCGGGAAGCATTAGATACTTATACGCCTACCCTATTCACAAATATTATGACAATCAGATCCCGGTCAGTCGTCTTGGAGGGCAGGGATGAGTCAAGGAAAGCCGACCTATGCTAGATACGACGATCAAAACAAGAAATACAGCAGCACAAGGATGCACAATGGTGGGTTCAACGTCATCATCATGAGCAATTTTACAGCGGTGAGCAATGGAAGTTAGGTGTAGGTAGGCAATCGACATATGCTGGAGCCCTATAAGGTCTTAAATGCCTGATAGCCTGCCAATCAGAAATAAGTGCATGTCAAGATAAATGCCGTGTCTATGGATCCCTCCGGATCATGCGAGGCCGCACTGTTTCCTTACTATGGTATGCGATCGACAAAAGGCTCGTGTTTATATATAGACAATAACCATCGATAGATGCTTCCTGTGCTTAGAGCATGCGACGTAACGCTGACATTTATGCATAATACGATGTGGGGTTTGCGGGGAACCTTGTCAGGAACACAACGTAATCCTACTTACTATTGCGGCTGTGGCGCATCGATTTTGCAAATCGCATAAAACTAAATAAATGGACTTTACCTCCCTTGGGGCGTATCTCTGGTCAGTCTCGGACGCATGATCCAGTCCAAGTAAGCGCCGGTAATGGACATGAACCGGTAGGCGGACAGAACCCGGTTCCTTTGGTACCATAAAACCTGTACGTAATGGAAGTTGCCCATCACACATAGATCTGACGGTCATTGTTAGCCTCAAAACTCTTAGACGATACCTGAATCTTAGTGGCAAGCCAAGATCCTGTGAGTAGTTTGTTCTGTGGCTGTTAATCATGCATAAAATCATTGAGATAACACCGAAATTCAACCAGGGAAAAAAGGGATCCAAAGAATTATAGTACATTTCATTATATAACGTCAAGTGCTTCATCATAACACACCAGACAAAGGTAGCGCAATGGCTATGCTTGTAATCCAGCTTACTCCCTTCCGAGCCCATAATAGCTCGCGACCAGCCCACGAGGGTATCTAGTTCCCTATCATATCCCCCCAAACGCCGTTACCGATTTCAAAACGCCACCTGGACGGTACCGTGGGTATCTGTCTCTGTTTTTGTCCATGAAAATGCAATAGTTGATTCCTGCTTGAGGTATCCTTGATCATCAAGATTTCTTCGCAAAAGTAGACCTTTTGCGCCTGGTAGATGTCATTCCAACAAAGAACGTGTCATCAATGGTGCTGTCCGAGCTGTCAAATCGCTCATTACCAACGGTAATTATTTTGATAACATTTCCTAGGCCAACCCCTAGGCTTCGCTTGCCCAGAGTTATGAGCGGACCCAGATCATCGGTCAGGAGATAATCCTGCCCACCGAATTTGGGATTTAGTGGCACACTTGATTGCTCACCGTACATGGAGAGCGACCAGACTTCCCACAGATCCTCGCCTTCTTGTTTGGCGGCACTGGACATTCTACCTAACCTGCCTCTTCGACTAAGTCCGGCGGAAGGTTGAGGCACCTTATTTATAGGGGCAGGGCATTTCCGGATGCCGACAATATACGGAATTTGGAGTGCCTCCCACCTTCCAGGGTTCTCAACCTCATACGCATGCTCTACGGTCTCTCGCCATAAGCAGCAAGTCTTACTACCCGGGGTCCAAGGGTCTCGAAAACAGATTGTGTCACCCTCACGCTCGGGAAGGTACATCTGAAGAACGCACGCTCCATTCTCAGCAGCCGTGTAAGCCAGGGCGAGATATGCGAGCCCCACCGAGCCGCATTGTGGCCGCCGACGTGTAGAGTGAAAGCAGCGCAAAGAGTCTGGGGCCATTTGCTTGGTATGAAAGGTGTGGGTTACCCGGTGCGTGAAGATATCAATCAGTTCGATGGAATGATCACGAACTGCGAGGAACGATGACAACGCTGGCAGTGGCAGAATGGAAATGACGTCCTCGTCCTCCCCTTCTAAAGCGCAGGGAACTTCTTTGGATATCCATCCAGTTTCAAGTTTGGACGCGACATGTACGCATCCGCGTCTTGATGCCGTGATGATCCGCAGTGGCGGCGGATGGGCGTTTGGAGTTAATGCCTTCTCAGCATGTGGTCCGACACATACTAGGGGCGTTTTGCAGATTTGGAGTTCATCGGTCCTTTGGTTTTCCATATGTAATTCAGTCATTAATCCATTATGACGGACAACAATGATGGGATTAATAAGATCAATGGGCGAGTACCCAAAGAAAAAGGCGGCAGGAGTGCGACCCTTCACGTCAACCGACATAGTTGGGCCCCATCTTCGTTCGGGAATGTTCCAGAGTAAGACTTGGTCCCTGGAGAGAATAGCAAGCCAATTGGAGTCTGCATCCAATGTCATCGCTAGGACTGGGAACGGATCAATTGGAGATTCGGGATCGTGAATAACATAGCTTATGCCGCCCTTACGAACATCCCATAGGCGGATACGCCTATCAAGGCCGACTGATGCAACCACCCCATCATTTGACGCTTTTAATAGAACGACGTCCAAAGCGTGGCCTCCAGTAAGGCTCTTCACAACGAGAAGCGGTTCGTCTTCTGGCCGATCTCCCCCGCCGGCATCTGAGCTTTCATCCCAAAGAAGATAATTTAGCAGTAGTGAAACAGCGGCGAGAACAAGGACAATAACGACTACGAACGGTGTCGATTGGTGTCTTGCAAAATCATAGACGGCAGGTAGAAACGGACGGACTCCAAACTTGGTAGGGGTACGGTCGGAGCCATCAAGAACAAAGACAAGAGGATCATAAACGCGAGCAATATAACTGTGGGCATTCGGCTTGACAATCTTGATGACCTCGCGGGCAGTTTCATGATCCTGCATCCGCAACCATGCGGTAGGTGTTCGTGCCTGATGGATATCGACCGAGAGTAAGGCCGCGGTGCTGTGTCTTGGTAGTTGTGGCTGAGATCTGAGCAAGTGGATAAATCTTGATGCTGTACGGGGAACACTCTCATTGTCGAAGAAATGCCATTGTGCTGCGAGGATGAAGGAAATCATCACAACGGTGCCAGCTATGCGTGTTGAAACGGGGGAGTCTCCATTGAGTAGAGCCTCTGTCCATGATACTTTTGATTGATGATTTGGTACATTTCGAAAAGTGTGAAGAGATACCCGAGTCAAAGAATCACTAAGCTCTAGCCTGCGGACATCGATGCTAAGTACGGCAACGAAGAAGGTCAATAAGTAGAATAAGTCAAAGGTCAAGGCGATGGCGGCAAAGGTGCAAAAAGATGCAACCCCTGGCGAGACGACCTTGGATAGCATCCACAGAATTACCAGATTCTGAGCAGCACCAGCAAGAGCTATGTGTCCAGTTTGTCCCAAAGCCTCGGTCATCCGCGCAGCTGTAGGTGTCTGCGGCGGGGTCATGATGACTGCGTTGATGAATCTAAAGATGTTTTCAAGACCAACGGTAAGAATGACCAGAGGGTAAGCTTCGCGAGGTATCTTTGAAACATCAATTTTGAACACGGCGCAGACTGTGAAGCTAGACATAATGGAAACTGCAATCTGTGCAAAGACGGCTGACAAGAGACCAAATCTTGACTTCAGCGCTCGAAGCCGAGTCAAGCTCATCATGAAGTAAATAGTAGTCAGGGTATATGCGAGGCCCAACAAAAGGTCGTCTTGTATGGAGAGTGGCTGAAATCGAAATTCATATAACGTGCTGGTCAGTGAACGACCGTCGGATGGATATACGCGCCATCTTTCGGAGTTCCGCATTGCCAGCTCTTCGGCATGGCGCTCCCACTGTCGGCCCACGGGGGAATCACGCATATGGACCAATGTAATTACTAGGGTATCTGCTGCAACCAGCCGATGATCCTCAAAGCGTTTGCCGGCGAAAACAATGGAATGGCGTAGGGTTACATTCACGGAGGTTGATCGGTGAGAGTTCGCATTCACCGTTGTGATGATGTCCTTATCGCCCTCAATGTTCTTCTTCGAACATGACCAGTATTGTAATGGAGAGTGGAAGAACCAGGATGAATTGCTAAGACCATTTATGGCATGGAACTGGTCTCGCATTCCTGGCGTAAGAGAAGTTATGCTCGAGATATCATGGCCCGACTGTGCGGTGGACTGTCGAGGATTGAAGTTGATGGTCTCTCCTAGTAGGTGGTCCTGTAGCTCGAGGGCGGTTACGAGGACATGAGGTTCCAGCGCTTTCATGTAACTTCCTATTCTCGAATTAGCTAAATGCGGCGGACTTGAGCATGATACGTACCATGCACCCATATTGACCTCATCACAACGTCAGGAGAAGTCGTCCGGTCGCCATCAAACGGTTGTGCCGAAGTCCATACATGGTGTGGCAAATTCGACGCGCCGTTGGTGAAATTATTTGTATAGAGGAATGGGAAAGGGTATATCAAGATAGTGGCAACGGCCACCGAGATGAGGAGGGTGATGACCGGGTGCCGAGATGCTTGATTGCCGTATCTTGTAAAGAATGCTCGCAGTGGATGCTTCGGGTCGAGGATGGGCGGCTCTGTGGTTCTGTGGTAGGGTCAGTAAGCTGGGACGTTGAAGAGGAGGACATAATGGAAGCTCAACATACCCACGAAACGGATAGAGCAGATACCAGATCATTGACGCTGCAGGAATTGCGACCTTGCCCAGAGAGACAAGGAACGCAATTGCAATGACAAAGACCGTGGTGGTAGTGGAGGAGGATCTGTGAGGTTCTGCTCTGGTTGTCCCTCCTCCTACCCGCCCTCCGTATCAAATCGCTCGAGATAAGTTGGTAGGGGCCAGCGTCGTGTTCCAAATGCTGAGATAGCCTGGCAGCCAAGGAAAGCGTTATACCCACGAGTAGGAGGATGATGGATGTGCAAAGTCACGCATTGTTGATTCGAACGATAAGTGGGTTGTTGTATGCGATAACCATCAAGAGGAGGATGGATATGTTCAATTCTGCTTCAATCGTCGCATGGCTTGCAGGGAACAGGTCGTGGAGCTAGCTATTTGCGGGCAGCGACGGGATTTCAACAGCTCTGATGCAAAGAGAGAGAGGACAGTCAAGCTGTAGTGGCGGGACCTGTGTCTCGCAAGTGTGCAGTTGCTGTTGTACGGTGATGAGGTTCGTGCAAGGAGAGGTTGTGCGGATTGATGCTGTCGCTACTATCTCGCCGTTTTGGTATTGAAATAGTAGTGGTTAGTAGGATTTGTGGTGGTTTGAAGTGAACCACAGAAAGGTGATGAACGAATAATCAGCTTTGGAATTGGCGGAATTGTTAGCGGGAGGTTCAGGCCGCTTTGCACAGGGCTTAAAGGCTTGGGAGGGGTGGCGGATTTGGGGGGGGGGGGGGTTGTGGCCCTGCAGAGAACTGTACAGTACGGCAGAGTAGGGCAGAGTAGAGTAGAGTACAAGTACAAAACAGTACTGTACAGATACTGTCCCGAGTCCTTTGTAGGCTCTGTTGACCCTGTACTCTCAGAGGCCTTGTAGGGGCCGTGAAGCGGGAAAGAGCCTACGAGGCCCCTGTACGCTTGGCCTTTTGGTGCAGTTCAGATGGAGCTTGGCGGGCGAAATGTGGGCCAAAACGAAGAATCTGAACCGGACACGAAACTCATTGGATCCCCTGAACCCCGATCACACAATTGATGCCATACCAGAATTGGCTCCCCAATCCCCCCAACCTCCCCGATCCGCGTAGGTACAGATACTGAGCGTGACCAGTATGTCAGTCAGGGTACTTTGGATCTGCTTGTATCACATCCTGCCGTAGATCCGAGCTCGATACAATCCAAGTCTTTCCTGGTTTTCTTTCTTTCTTTCTTTCTTTCTTTCTTTCTTTTCTCGAGGAGGCCTGCCCGACGATCTGAAATAGAGACTATCAGATCCCCATTCCAGCGGTGAAAGGGGAAAAAAAAAACAAAAGAAAAGAAAAAAAAAAATGGCTCCGAGTAGTGGTGCTGATGACGCTGGCTTGTTTGCAGCATCTCGAAGCGATCAGAAAATCAAACGCAAAAGCAACGCAAATAGATTGTGTGTGTGCACTTACAGTACCATTGATTAACTCACCCATTTTTGATCAGCCCCCGTGCTCATTCGTTCAACAATCGCTTAACATCCACTGTAAATGCACCCAACTGACTCTGACCGAGGCGAGCGCATATTTCGCTGCTGTTGCTGCACACAGAACAGTATCGTGCAGCACAAGCAGGATGGAACATTATTCAGCATATGGCAAATCATGTCATTGCTGCTGCCAGCTGTAAATATTCGAAGTAATAAGTCCGCATCTTGATCTTGTTTCACGAGAGGATGTTTGCAAAATGAAGGAAAAAGAGTGTGTCAACCTTTCCCGCCATCAAGAGTGGTGGAGGAGGGGTCGAGTCAATTGAGGACTTGGATAGCGGCATTCCATCAACACTGACTCTTAACGTCACTTGGAGGGGGGGGTTGGTCCATCTTATATCCCAATTGCATACTTCTCCTTTTTTTCTGTTTTATTGATGCGTTCATCTGAAGTCATGCGTTTCTGACCTGAGACTGACGCGATCATCACCCCATTTCCTGCGGCGGCGGCGGCGGAACGTCTTTGAGCTCATCAGCACGCCTACGGTAGGCTGAGATTCCAACCATAAATGGTTCCGGTGGCGTCTGACCTCCCGGTGTTTAATCTCTAACCAAGTGAAAATCCAAAACACGGGACTAAAGTAAAAATAAGGGGAAGAAGGGAAAACCAAACAATAGGCTACCAGCGAATACGATTATCCTGACATGTTTATGCCTAGGAGGACGGCCAACTTCCCAGAAGTAAGATGTATATCTTGAAAGCATTTAGGGTTTTAAACTGAATGAATGAACAATTATGAGTAAAGTTGCAAGACCTGACCGCATCGAAGATCACTCTTGAAAGCTCAAGTGAGATGGAGTATTTATTTTCGGATCTGCATAGATGATCTCCGGATCTCACACAAGACAAGGAAGTTATATTCTTTCCAAGAGATATATGGATCGTCTAGGGATAGGGTTTAATTGGGATGAAATGCGATGAGATGGGATGGTTACAATCAATATCACAGACAAACACTGTTACTATATTGAGTACAATGACTATGTTTTGTGCTGTTAGAGTAAGACAGGGGGTGCTGGCTGCACTTGTGAACCTACGCCTTTTCTTTGCTAAGGAAATAGGCCAACTCAGATAGGTCTTTCTCTACATATAGTACTTACTCGTAGGTTTTACATACAGTACAGGACCCAACGCTTGCTTGTAGACCCTGTAGTGCTTACAAGAAGCGTACTTTACTCACACCACATATTTACGGCGCAAGCTTCCCCAGATTCTGCTACAATGAATGACCAGCAAAAGGCCAATCACATTCAATGCTTACGTGAGATAAGAGCCGCGCCAAGTCCCTTTTCCCTTTCAGGACAGGGCGTGCGATGTCAAATATTATCTGGATCACGTGACTTGACTCACACCGACGACAGACTCCTCAGCTCTAGAATAGATGGACAACGTCAACCTAGTGCCATCCCTCATCCATCTTTGATCTTAGTTCTTCTTTCTTCTTCTTTCTTCTTCTTCTCTCTTTCAATATGCATTGTTCCAGTCCCCCACAGAACCGGAGTCAATGGCAATACATCATAAACGCCGAATGTCACTCCCGCCTGAGCATCAAGCCCAGGACTTCGTTGAGCTGCACTCATTCACATCCTACATAGGCGTCGTGCCGGAGGTTCGAGACCAGGACCTGATGGACATGAATGATTTCTCTCACGACATCTCAGATGTTGATATGGAGTTGTACCATGACCACCTTGCTGCCTCAACAGATGGTAACCCTTCCTCGCTTGATTGGATGCAGGACTGGGGATACTTGGACAGCACCACATCCGTGTGGAGCACTAGTATCGCTTCCAACTCGGCTCCATCCATTGCCGACTCAAGAGTATCGAGTGATAACGTCTCTCGGAAGGCTCGAAAGTCGAACCCGCGTCTTCCCAGCTCCTCAATCCGCGTGTTGGAGACCTGGCTAACTAAGCATGCCACCTCCCCATATCCCACCGAGGAGCAGAAGGTGAAGCTCCAGAAAGCTACCTGTCTCAGTCGAGGTCAGGTATCAAATTGGTTCTCGAACGCAAGGAGGCGAGGAAAGGTCAAGCTCTTGACTCCGGATCCCACCTTAGGCACGAGTTATCGTCCTTACACTGAGCTGGAATTCCCGGATTTGCAAGATTTACACCCATTCTCCAGATGGTTAAGACTGGGGCCAGAACATGAAGCTGCATCATTAGAGCACATCTTAGAAGCCGTAAAACCATTGACCGAGTTAGAGCCTCTATATCGCCTTCCCAATGTGAGAAGCAGATGCAGAAATAAAGACTGGAAGTTCTCTCATAAACACGGCTCCTCAGTATCGAGTCTCGAAATCCGCTCATATGGGTCATTGATCTCCTCGGCATGCGATGAGCCCTTAGCCATTGCCCATGGCTCTACACAATACAACCGCCACCGATACCGTTTGGACGAGAGCACGCGTGAGCAATCCAGGAAGTTTCATTGTACATTCTGCCCAAAGAAGTTCCGGACAAAACATGATTGGCAGCGCCACGAAAAGTCCCAGCACCTTGCTTTGGAGAAATGGATCTGCGCCCCAAACGGAAGCATTAATGTTCACCCTCAAACGAACCAGATTACGTGCATTTTCTGCAACGCGATTGATCCATCACCGGAGCATATCCAAGGGCATAGCTACACTGCATGTGCCACGAGGCCATTATCCGAGCGCATCTTTCTCCGGAAAGATCACCTATGCCAACACTTGCGGCTCACGCATGGGATCCCCACATTCCGAGACTCGATGCGGAGCTGGAAAGTCGCAATCAATGAGATTAAGTCAAGGTGTGGATTTTGTGATAGAGAGATGGGAACCTGGTCGGAACGTGTTGAGCATTTGGCAAAGCATTTTACTGAAGGGGTATCAATTGCAGAATGGACGGGAGATTGGGGATTTGATGCTAATACCCTTAACATGCTGGACAATGCTTCCCTTCCAGGATTATATAACAATCAGGAAGCATCATCAGTTGTATCAGGTGTCGTATCAACTGTGGAGACAGAGTGGAGAGACGAACGATCAAGGTTGGTCTCAAACTCAAAGCTATGATAGTGAAATGATGATTGACTGGTTCCAGTACCGGTTCATATTCAAACTTCTGCTTAACAACTGCATCCACTTGGTTGTCTAGCAAATCGTCTCCAGGCCCTGGCGAGTTCATGCCACCTCTCGATCTTGAGGAGTATCCTGAAGGCGGCTATAATTTCATGCTCCCACCAAGTAACTTTCTAGGCAATCTCGGTTTGGATATTCACCCCACGATCACAGAGAGAGACTTTATAATTAGCCCAACTACCCATAGTACAGGAAGTGAATGTGCTGGCAACGACTTGCACGAATTTGACACTAACGAAATGATCCGTTGGGACATTCCTGGACAAGAGACTATAGCTAAATCGCAGAATTCAACATCAGACCAGACCTTGCTGGCTCTTTATCGAGAATTCTGCCATGCAGAGTCTGAACAATAATAGCTAGGAAAGGACAGTCTAAAGTTATGGGCACAAAGGGTAACAACGCGTAAATTAGACTACGAAGAGAGGCATGTTTTTACGCCAAAATTACAAGGCACGGAACGGTCCGCTCAACTAAGGTGAATCCCAAGCACTTCTTCGTGCGTCGGTCTGCAGTAGTTCACATTTCTATTTGGCCCCCCAGCAAGCTTATAAATTTCAACGCATTCAATCATCGCCGCACTTCACCGTACAAGCAAAATCGAACAATAAATACCACGGCCACAATTCAACTCTGCACCAGTCACTTCGCACGAGTCCCAAACAGAAGTCATTACAAAAGATTTCACCACCAACAATTGAGTGCTATAGGTATCGCAATGGCGTTGCATGACCAAATATTCACTACTCAAACTACCACGTTCCTTTCATCTTCATCTGCCATGCGCCAAACTCAGCGCCCAAAACAATCGCGCTTTTACGAAGATTTAAACGACCTTAATTCCCCACATCCACTACGTCGACTCAACGTCTCCCCAAACGGCACACCGAGACCGATGGACGATAACAAGCCAAAGAGGACCAATAGCTATTCCAAGCTGGTTGGGAAGATCAAGAGAAACCTGAGCTCTAGGGAGACGGATAATGCTAGGCGCATGCGCTTCCAGAAGGAGAGTGGGGATGGCGTAGAGGTGAAGGAGAAGGCTGGGAATGCACTCGTGAAGGAAAAGAAGCCCCCAAAGGTGAAGCGCATCTTGAAAAAGGTCAAAGCCTTGAGGAAGCAAGCATCTGCAACACTGGAGGAGATGTCGCGGTCTTCATCGAGTACTACTTTTGCAGGATGTTCAGGGTTTGGAAGGCAAGATTGGAGTGGATATCTAGACATTGCTGATGATGAGGTGGTTGAGAAGGAAGCGATGTTTGGAGAAGAAGAGGGGTATCAAGCAGATGTTGATGAGTAAAGGAAGCTATCATGGGTTATAATGTATTATATGGGTGTATAGAGTACATATGGGTGTGATTCTTTGGAACATTCCGGTTGCAAGTTTGTCAAGTGTTTTAGATTATTTCCTGCTGCTGTTTCGTCGCATGAACCTATGTTTGCAGCACTCTTACATGTAGGAAACATTCAGCGGAGATGCACAAGGGCTGGGTTACGTCTTGAACAAAGCCTGATCTTGCTGTGTATTTGTATGTATCACATAGTCTTAAACATTTACTAAAAACTTGACCAAGCCGTTCCATTCCAGGGCTACTTGAGTACGACCCTGTGTTCATAATTCATCCTATCGTGCTCAATAGAACTATTTCTAGGTTCTAGGCTAGACGGAATTCGTAACATAGAACTCCCAACCTAAGGGTTAAAGCACAACCAGCTTTGAAGTTCAGCATGGGCGGACGTGGGAGAGAGAGAGCAGCATAGTTTGGCCGATTTCCAATGTAGGTGAATATGGCAAACATGGTGCTATGTGTTTTTGGGGCGTTGCTGTGACTACATCGTAGAAGTTCTGAGTTATTCTATCTCCGCGGGTTTGGCACTCACACAAGTTAGCGAGTCCAAGTGGATGAGATAGCAATCTGCATCTATAGGTGGCGTAAAGGTGTTTGATGTGGGTAAACAACACGAGCTGTTGAGTCTTGATTTGGTTTTGAGCATTGTTAGAGAATAGCTCCATGAGTACCATGAGTTCCTGTTGAGCTGACGTGTGAGGTTTTGGTCATCCAAGCATTCAAACGCCGTTCTGGAGTGATCTTGTTTTGAATCAATTTCGGCAGCTTAAACACTCTGCTCCTAGATATTAGCTGCACTTGGCTGCATGTGAAACATGACATGAACTTCAGTGCCAGATTCCGATCAAGTTGCCCTAATAATAACCCTCGACGGCTACCCTTCATGGCTCTCAAACACTCTTCTCTTCATCACCAGCCAGTGCTTTTTGTACCAGCCTCTTGCATTCATCGCCCATATCAATCTTCAACGCCAGCTCTTGTCCTCTTTTTCCCATTTTCGCCCACGTCTTCTGTAGAATGCCAACCATCTTCTCCTCCTCCACTTCACCTACACTCCCGCCATCTTTCGCAAACCCCTCGAATTGATCATCCAAAAAGACCAGGCAGGCCACATCCTCCAAAATCTGCACTTCATCTAACTCTTCCTCTCTTCGGGTATCCGAGCTCTGTGCGCCAGTGCTGGGACCGGGCTTCGATTTTCCGAGCCCCTCTTTCCGCATCAGCCTTGCAACGCTCTCTGCCTCTTCCTCTTTGTAGCCAACCTCGAGGCATATTTGCTTAACCTGTTCTGCCTGCCTCTTTTTGAGGAACGTCCTCCAGTTTAAATACCCAGCTTTCCCCGTAGGGTATGAGGAGCGGGGCACTTCCCATCGGCGAAAATGCTGTGCCCGACATGCAATACGGAGGAAAGGAGAAGGGATTGCGCCAATGGAATCCGAGGGAGCTTCGGTATGTAAATTGAGATAATTGGTCATCTGCTGCGCGTAGTATAATTCGTAAGGGAGGCTTGTGGGGGCGTGAATATTGGGGTCGAGTCGATGGGCTTGATCTATTATGGTGAGGGCTTGGGAGAGAGGCGTCGCCAAAGACATGGTTTCAGCTTTGTAGACCAAAAGAAAATTTAAAGAGACGGGATAATCAAGAAGCAAATAGTAAAAATTGTAGATGACTATAAGTGAAAGATCGGGCGTTGGACATCTTTGGGTGAAAAGTTTAGTCACGTAGAGATACCGTCTCAGTTGCACTGGTGATAATATGTGGGGACTGATAAATATAATAAGGCTTGGCATCGTTCAGCAAGATATGTGTCAAGTGTAATCGCCTTCCATCGCAAACCTGTGGGATTAAAAGTCTTTGGTGCATACCACTCATTCTAGAAAGTCGTCGAGTAATTTGCTCACGGATAGTTGCTCTATGTTAAGACGTGTATTACTTGAGTCTAGCACACAAGAAGTGATATGACAAGCACGAGAAACCAGGTTGGTTTCTGAGCACAGGAATGGTCACAAATTACTTAAATATAAACTTATCTATATTATTGTAGAAAGCGGCATGTTGCCTTCCTCCTTCATACTGTCCAATGATTCGACGAAATCATTACCTTGCAGACAGATAACTCCAAGTCTTCGGAAACACGGTGGTTGTTTTTGACTATCTTCCCCGACGGATGGTTGACAATGCTGTACGATCAACGCTACAGCATATTTTCTTTCCTCGATGTCAACAATGTCAATAACGTTACTTGAACTACCGAAATGGTTTATTGTCGTGCAGGCCCAAGCTATGGGCATAGCTACCAGATTCATGTCGTCAATCTTATCCGGATCGATCTCATCCATAACATCGAATAAGGGGTCCGGGTTGAGAGTATTTATACCTGTAGATGAAGCTTCCTGCGTATAGTGGTCATATTTTTTATTATTATTCGCATGGTCCCTCTCTCGTTGTTCTCTAGAAGGCAAGGGTACCAGAAGACTCCGAATTAATAGATGTCCACCACTGACTTCGCCTAGAGGGTCTTCTCCCGAGGTAGACACATGCACCTCTTCAATTTTTGCGAGCTTGTTGAAATCTTCCAAAGATTGTATTTGCATGGCTCCGTCCAGCGCTGCCCACGACCAGGATGGAGCTCTATATGCAGGCGGACGCACTCCTTTTCTCTTTTTAGGAAACCAGTAGAGGTAGTCGATCAGATTCCGGCGCCATAGTCCAGCAACATAGTCATCAGCGGCACTATCGGAGCTTTCCATACTCTTATGGAAACTGCTGGCAAGTCCTGAAAGTGCAGGAAGCTTATCGGAAGGTCGAGTCAAACTCCTTTTTGAATATCTCTCAACAATCAACGCCCATGAACTTAAAATGTTGGGAGATAAACTGGAATTCAATGTGAAGATATGTCCTGTTTCAGAATATCCATCCTCGGTTTGAAATCCGCTATTGCATTCGAATGCTAATTGTGAAGATGTGAAATGTATAGTCCGCATCGCCAGATACCTTTCTTGAAGTGACCATGCTCGCTTGCTGAGAGGTTCATGACTCATTTTACGAATTCGCCATCCGACTGCGGCATATGCATTTGGGATGATAAAGGCCAATACTGTACTTGGAGTTTCATTCACAAGCACTTGAAGCGGAACATACTCACGAGGTGGCCGTGGGGCAAGGAATCCGTCAGTGTCGCTTGCGCTACGTGCTGCCGCAATTGATAGGTAAGAGTTTGCATATACCTCTGCCATTTTTGAGGACTCGCGCTGCCACTCTTCAGCATCATCTTGACAGATGCAAAGGCTGTCAACCCATAAGTATCGTATGCCAACCTCACGAGTTATGGCCACAGCATCCTGGAAAGTCTGCGGCAATTGGGTGATAGAGATACCATGATGCCGATCTATCATCGTTGCTTTAGTAGTAGTAAATTGCTGAGATGTCCCCCAGCAGTGACTAAGGGTGGTGTAATCCCCTTTTGTGCCTTGGGAATCCAAGAGCCTTATTTGCCCATTGCTCGTTTCTATATCTCCAATGTCTAGAACTCTTGTAGGGAGATTGGTCTGCAGAGGTCTACCATGTACCTCGTTACAGTGCTGCAGACGGGCGTGTAGCCAACCCAGAGCCTGGGGCGACGTGGGGTCAGGATATACAACCCGCCCGGAGATGGTGTCGGCTAGCTTGCTGTCTCGGAGAGAGTCAGTTTGTTTGCTGGCTATATATCTCATACGTATCATCTTACCATATTCTACACAAAACCCGATAGCACACACCAGGAACACTTCGTCATTTTTCTGTGAAGGGCTGAGGACAAGAAAGCCGTCACCGTCACTTCTCTTAGAAATGAATAATTCCATAGTCGGCATATTGTCACCGGGCACATCAATAGGAGATTCTATCTTCCCAGTCTCGAGCAGATCAAACATGCTGCAAGCACTGAAATTGATGAGCCTGCATAGGTCACAGTGCTTTGCCGCTAGTTCCAGGGCCATTCGGGATTTGTGGTGCGCATAACCAACCTGACTCCTGTCTGTCGTCCATCCCAGGAACCAGATTGGCATATATGAGAGCAGGTTTTTATCCTTTGTCAGGTCATGCTTAGCAATAATCTTTTCATCGAAAAAATCTGGTAAAGTGTGAAACGGTGTAGTGCTGCACAAGTCACACAGCGTCATGATTAATTAATATGAAAGAACGAATGAATGATTTCAAATATTATCAGAATTTTGCCGGCTCTTTGGACGCAAATCTCAGATGCAAGCCAACACATAGGGTTATATTCTAGTGCCAACAAACATGCTCTGAAGAATAATAAGTGAAAATGTTTTCATGGCCAGAATTTAAGGAACTTCCAACACAATTTCCAACACGAATTCCAACAGAAAGTAGGGTTTGATAGGGTTTGCAGGGGAAGCGAGTCTTGGCAAGGACCATGTGATGCAACTGGTTTGTCTGTGTAAGTTGGAGTTTGCACTATTAGACATGTACCTGTAGAGGTCATAGATTTCATGGAATTATGACCAAATATTCCGAAGAGCGGAACATTGTCAGGAATCTCTATGATCACCGGGGTTCCACCGATGGCGACTTTTTTCCTGACCCGTACTCATTTACTCAGAACTCATCTCAATCTTTTTGAAAGACATTTCGTGGTTTCTATCGGCGTATTGTAGTACTTTCGGGTTTCTACGAAGCCCAGTGCCTTGTATAATCTTATAGCACTCTCCATAGACGGCAGGGTATCAAGTCACATCTCTTCGTAACCCAGCTTCTCCGCTTCCCGACCACCTCCTCAACCAATGATTTGCCAAGTCCCATCCCTCGTGACTTGGGGACGCAATACAGCCTCTCTACTTCACAATATTTCTTCCCTGGTGCTTCTCCCTCGAGGTACTTAGCAGAGATGGTAAGTGGACGCATCGTCACACAACCAATTGCCTCGCCAGTCCGCAACCGTGCCAAATACAGGCATCCAGTGGGCAGGTATATTTTCCTGGCAAAGAAGACAGGTTGACCAGTAGAGATCTTGCATAGGCTATAAATAGGGTGCGTAGGGCTGAAAGATCGTCGGGTGACTCAGCTTTTTCGATTGAGAATGTGGGGTCCATCATAATTTTCGATTCTGGTGAGCTCTGCTATTCATCAACCTTATTTTCTGAGACTTGAGAGTTGCCAGCATCTGGTTGAGAGAATTTGAGTAAGTAGTCTTGACAAAGGCGCCAGTAAAGCTCCATGGCCCTTAGGTAAAGAGGATATTACCCGACTCAAAAGCCGACCATACCCGATTTGTGCCGCGATTCACCTTCCGCAACTGCGCCAGAAATCCTCATAGATACCGTTCTCCCCACAAGCTGATGTTCCAACGACTAAGTTTTCAATTAGACTACGCCAAAGAGGATTCTACAATACTATGAACCCTACATTTTCTAACAATCTCACAAATACATAGAAATATTCATATATGTATTGTATTGCTGATAAAATCAGAAGCTTTTATATCTAAATTTTCCTTCTTCTTTTTTTCCATACTCCAAATCCCCAAGATACCAGTGCATTTTAAACAGAGGCAAAAATGGTACAATTGCTAGATCCAGTATCTTCCAGCAAAATGGTATCCCTTGACATAATCCGTTCTTGTCGAAAGTCCGAGCCGCATCGTTGGACTTTTTGTTCAGTCGGCGTAGCAGACCTTCATCCTAGAATGCATATGCCAAAGTACGCCTCTGCGGCTCATAGAATGGTTGATTGGAGGCTGCCAAGAACGAGCTGTAGTGAACCACCTGTGTTGCATTGGGCAAGAATTGCATGAGGTAACTTCGGGAACCGGCGCAAACAGTCCACCTGGGTCGAAAGGAAGTATGGCTCCTAAACCAACTGGATCTCCACCACTAAAAGCGTGGTGAGCAGCACCGTTAAGGGATGTGAAGTGGCTTAAAACCTCAACGAGAGCCTTCTTAGTGTAAGGCTTATCTTTCGAGCCACATTGTGGGATCAATAACCTTTTCTTCTTTGTTAGCCTCGACGAACCAAATTCTGAAGTTCGAAATCTCTGGCTATATAGCTATCCTTCGCATAGTAGGGATCGGCGAAGGTATGAATAATGGATCGGATCGTTTGCTGATTGTTCGAGTATCACACAAGAAAGGAAAAGACTTAGACTCTAATTCACCTTCGCCATCAATGAGGCCTCGGGAATTTAGATTTGCCTCCAAATATCCCTTCTGAATGGCGCCTGCTGCAGGATAAAGCTCCTTTACATTTTGTCAGGCGCTTTTGAGCCCAGTTTGTTAATATGGAGAGAATGACATGTAAAACGATACTTAACCGACACAACGAATTCTCATCTCAGTAGCCTCCAAGGTTGAGACACAATTGCTCACCAATTCTGCCAATGCCAGGTGCTGCAAACTTTTGGCGCAAAAAAAAAGGTCTCTTATGGACTTGCAGAGTATGCTTGACGAATAGGACGCTCAAAGGTAATCATGACTATGTAACTATCGCTCATTGTGCATCGGGTAGCTTTATAGACTGCTTCTCCGACCGATGCTCTCTGCAGTGTCTTTCATGTGTTGGCCTGTAAAGGCTCTGTCGACGCGATCCTTAATTGCTGAGAATCTATGCTGCTTGGTAAGTAACTTTTCAGGGGAAATGTATTTTTTTACAAAGTATATGGAACAGTGGAGTTCTTGGCCGCCATATGTACCTCCAGGAGCTCTCTTGACTTGAGTATTTACTTGCTGAAGAATACGATTGTAAGAGCTTAGTGCCTCACGCTTTGTGGTACACTAACTGAATACAATCATTTCTTCTCAGAATTTCATAATCTCAAATTCCAAAGTCTTGCGATGACCATAAATCAAACGTATAGTGAAGTGAACACATACCCTTTGTAAGTAAATTGAGGTGTTTTCTTTCTTCCCTTGCTCAAACCTTTCTCAAGCGGAGCAGCCACCGCCAACCCTGCTGCAAGGAAAACGTGCAATAACATTGTAGACTTCATTTTAGAGGATAGGAGACTGGCGGGAGCCGAGACAACTAGACTATTGCGTGAAAACGATGAATACAGAGGCGTGAGCACGTGTTCGGATAGCTGATGCTATTATATGAGCTTCATTATGATCTGAGAGATCTCTCAGAGTATTCTTAGCCTTCACAGCAAGATGGCTTGGACGGATTCCGCGTGATACAAGCAGGAGAAAGGGTTTCTGCACAAATTTATTGACAAGGCTTAAATGTTAGGTCATACTACAAGGGTTCTTTGAGGGATTGCAGTTGCATGCTGGTTGCCTTTTTTTGTTCCTTGCCTGTAATTTAAGAAAGTGGTACAAAATGTTGGTATCTTAATATAAGTAGGTTTTAAGTACAGTATATTAATTTGATTAAAAAAACGGCAAATATCTCAAATACCATCATTTTTTTGCCAAATATCTCATATACCATACTTTTTTTGCCGAATATCTCATATATATGGCATGAACTAACGACCAACGTGCAACAACGCAAAATAGGGTAATCAAATATAATAATTGATCAAATTGCAAATCGCAAATCGAAATCATTAAATTAATAACGTAGTGCTTTTAACTTTTCTAGGCCCCTCGCCGTTCCTGTCGCTTGCGGCTTTCCTGGTTCTCGACGTTCCTGGCGCTTTCGGCTTAAAAGCTGTATTCTTTTTTTATTGTAAAAGTAAAAAAAATATATAAACACAAATACTTGAAAATACTTTTAAAAAAGCAAATATGCCAAGACAGCCCTTTACATAGCAAATTTTTTCAACTTTTTTTTTTTTTTTAAATACAAACAAAACCAGCTTTGAAAAGTTGACAGCTCCAGAAACGTCAAAAGCCAGGAAAATCTAGAGCGCCAGGAACGCCGAGAGCCAGGAAAGTCAAAAGCGCTAAGAACGTCAAGAACCAGGAAAGTCGAGAGCGCCAGGAACGTCGAGAACCAGGAAAGTCGCAAGTGCTAGGAACGTCCAGAGCGCCAAGAACGGCGAGGGGCCTAGAAAAGTTAAAAGCACTACGTTATTAATTTAATGATTTCGATTTGCGATTTGCAATTTGATCAATTATTATATTTGATTACCCCATTTTGTGTTGTTGCACGTTGGTCGTTATATAATGCCATATATACCACTTCTATGGTATTTCAGATATACGGCAACAAATACATGGTATATGAGATATTTGGCAACACGCACTGTAAAGCCTGTAATACAAGCGTTATAAGCCTAAATCAATATCATTCTGTCTAACTCTCTATTCTTTAGTTTCCATTCCATATTCTCTTCCAGACCTTGTAGCGTATCGTAAAGGTAATACAATATCGACCAGATCCTGATTCACAAATATTTCGCTATTGACCTCTGAAAGCTCGCTGTCGCTATCCAGTTGATCAACCTCCTCTATTTGTATGCCCAATTCTCGATCAAGGCGCTCTTCCTCTTCTTCATCCTCATCCTCTCTATCCTCTCCTTCATCCTCTCCTTCATCCTCTCCTTCATCCTCTCCTTCATCCTCTCCTTCATCCTCTCCTTCATCCTCTCCTTCATCCTCTCCTTCATCCTCTCCTTCATCCTCTCTTTCATTCTCAGATTGTAGCCATTCCCAGGCTTGTTGTCGACGTCCACTAGCAACAGGCCGGTTCGTACAACGACGACGATTATGACCCCAAATTATTCGTATTTGAAGCTGTGAAATGATTTGTAGGAAAACAAGTATAAAGTTCCAGGTGAGTTATTACTACGCCTTTCTTCTTAGAATCAACAGCTCTAATTCTGAATTTGCAAATATTCGCATTGCGGCATACGATATTGAAGCGTTGTTTGTCGGAATGAGTAGCTTTCCATGATTCAGAATTATTTGCAACAAAATCTTTTATTGCTTCTTTTGCTAACGTAATATTAGAAAAATTATCACCGACGTGGAGTGCCATAGCTATAATAAAGTTACAAAAAGAAGGATAATCGATAATATACGAATATTTGTTGTGCGTCAGGTGCTCTAGTCTCTTGGCGCAATGTACGAGTCCTTGAAATACAATATTTCTCATATACCATCGTTTTGTTGATAGGTATCTGAAATACCACTGTTTTGCGCCAAGAGACAAATGGTGGTATATGAGATATTCGGCAAAAAAAGTATGGTATATGAGATATTTGGCAAAAAAAGTATGGTATTTGAGATATTTGCCGTTAAAAAAATAAAAGAGAAGTTATTTATAATGCTGTTTATTATAAAGTAAATCGACAAAAATACAGCAGTTTAACATCAATATTTAATTAATACCGCGTATGTACCATGAGTCGCTTTGTCACCTAGTCACCTGATGTGTTGACATGTACAAACACCTAAAACTTGTATATATAAACAGCTTTTTGGGGGGGGGGATAATCTCCTAGTTAATAGAACACTGTCTTGTATTAGTTTTCGGATAGTAGTATATTTAATCGGCAATAGGTCAGGATTTGGCTTTGATGCAGTAGCCAGGGGTGCTATATTTAATAGGAGATTGCAAGGAGCTGCGTAAGATGAAAAGAGCCTTTGTGTAACTCTTCCAACTTCTTCAGAAACTTCGCTAAGGTCAAATGAGCCATGTCACCTGATGCATAGCCTTACATGGACGTATAAGCCTCACGTCCTAACATCCTTCTGATAGTAACACCGAGACCGGTTAAACAAGGATAAATATTCACGAGGTGGGGCGTAGGTAGTGTTACCTGCACCAGAACTTTCCCAAGCTTGAGCCTTCCCCCTCAAACTTGCGTCAATTTATTTCCTGCTCTCTTTATTTCCAGGAAGTTGCCATCCTTAAGCAATAGCTTCAGTAGTCCTCCACTTAGGCGCTTGATTTTTAAACTACTACAGAAATGAAATTATCCCCACTGCTTATATAAACATGGCGACATCCTCTTACGAAGCGTTTATGAGCAAGAAACTGGCTGAGAAATTTCCTCCAAGGAAGAATGAGTAGGATAGACCATTCCTTTGCTTTCATTTTAGTTGAATCTGATATGAATCAGAACCGACGCACTCCTTGCACTCTTCGGTGAAAGCATAAATGCCGCAGCGGCCGCAACGCAATACACAAGTGATATCATTTCCACACAGATGGAGAAGGACATACAAGCCAAGCTATGGCGTATCTGGATCCTGCTTCAGAATACTGCCGCCCAATTCCCAGAGCAACACGAAAAGATAGACATTCTCTCCAACCTCAGTAGGGTAACTGCTAATTAAAGCAGCTTGTAGATATGGTTGCAGCTATTAGTTCCCTCCCCGACCATATAGTCAACGGCAAAGTTCTAGTAAGGTGGTCTGACCTACCCGTATTCTCCTCTCAGCGGCGAGAAGGTCTCTTTAACTGGGACGAAAGCCACATGCTCACTCAGCGTATTAACCTCACCGCGTTCACTGCCAAACTCTCTACCCACTCTCTTGATGGGGCCCCTTCATTTACCGCTTCCGAGACCGATTTTTGGATTGCTTTTGAACAAACAACTGATGACACAAACAAGTTAGATGTTGCGAAAAGAGAACTCCATTTGCTGAAGTACTATTGCGCCTTATATATTGTGACATTAGATAAAGCAGCTATCCAACAATTCGAGGCCAATGTGCCAGTTGCTGCTCAGTGGATCTTGTTTGCGGGAATGGAGATTTATAACTGTGAAGAAGTGACTCTGGGATGGAGTGGGGGTCTGTGGAAAGAGGCACCAGGGTTTAGCAAAACGAGATGGAATTTTTGGAAGGAGAGAGCGCGGTGGGTTAGTGAGCAGCAAAAGTTAAGTAAGGCGACCAGGGAGGTTGCAGAGAAGTTGCTGGAGAAAACGGATGAGGTTGAGATGGCTGCCCATAGCTGAGAACTTGAAGGAATGGTTAAAGCGAGTGGCTCGTATAGTCGTTGAACTTAACCAACCAGTACTAGCTGGAGCAAACAAATGATCCTTTGGCGCGCTTTTGTGCATTATCTCTTTGTGTATTTTGTACTCAGTTATCAGACAATGATAGACAATGATTCCAGTCCTAGGCTTGATTTTTAGAGATGAGGAATGGACCAATGTGATCTTTGGCCACAACTTCACTTGCCCTAACCCTAATCCACAATTAGCTCCCTTGATGCCCCTGTGGCCCTTTAGTGGCTATTGTGCTTATATTTTTTGCCGGTGGCGTTGCTGGAGCCCAGACAGGCACATCCAAACTTATCACTCTTGGGGCAAGAGAATTGACATGCAAGAAATTGTATTTATCCTTCCCCTTCGTCTTTGTGAGGCTTGGTAATTTTATAAATTCAATTGGTTGTTGTGGCAGTATTTTTGCTATGATATATAACGACGTCAGAATGAGCACAGCTGTGCCACAGGGCTGCTTTGGCATAGCTGAGAAGTCATGGGACATTAAGGATATTACGCAAAAGATATAAAGAAGTTCGTTTTTCATGAATATGCTGAAATACTTCATGTATCGGACTAAATAACAAAAATGCAGATACCATAAAATAACTTTTTATTAAATGGCATATCGATAATAAAATCAGGTAACTATATATATGTAACAATGTTTGAAACTAGCAAACATATATATTGCTGCTCAACTATTTCCAGCCTTCCAATAAAGATATGTGCCGCCAACAATGTCGAGACTTGCAGATCTGTATTGTTTAATCAACAAGCACATCACTTGTAGAAGAATCCAGTGAAGTCAGTCTACAAAGTCTCGTTTTATAAGCTAACCAACTAATATTTTGGATAAGCTCGTGGGTAACGGTCCGATTTATTCCACAGTCTGTAAACTAGGGAAAGTTTCAAAACCAACAAATTAGACTATGAACGGGTTCTTGCTGAACCGCCTGCTAGGGTCAGCGCTATCTGCTTACATATCTGAAGTCTAACTCAATTATCGATTGGTGAGAGCTCCGAGCTCACGACATCTAACACTTGGCAGGTGAGAATTTAGGTATTTGAAGGGGCCGGTACGGCAGGCTGTATAAGTTCGGAAAGTGGGCCTTAACAGAATATTAAGAGCATGGTCGTCTCTGAAAAACGTGTTTTTGTCACGATAAGATTAGTCGATGCAAGATCCCACATACCCCTCAGGCTTCATATGTTATCAGGAAACGACATTCCTTTAGGCGGGATAATTAGCAAGAATGGAGACGACCACGACAGAGAAGCCTCAGCCTCAAGCAGACCAACATGAGACTCAAATTTCGAAATCTCGGACTAAGGTTTATATCACAATAGCCTTCTTTGTAAGGTGATCGAAATGCTCTGGAGGCTTAATATAACCACACCAAGTATTATATCATCCAAGGGCAGAGTGGTTTGTAATATCAGTCCCCTCTCTGTAAATCTACATTCTACCGCTCCAGCATATTTCTAATTCTACTGGTCCAGGAATACGTCATAAACGAATTCTTATTTAGATCACATGATCCAAATCACTTCCTGGAATGGGAAATGCTTGGCACCAGGCAACTTCACCAATCATGCCAAACTTGAAGGCGCCTTTAACTTCTTTTCCCTTTCAAACTCTTTCATGTATGTAACAATGGCTACTCCTGCATCTCCAGCTTCGTCGACAACTTTATCAATTCAATCCAGCCAAGACGGTAAGTCCGGGAACGATGCACTTTCTGAGTTCGGTAGTGTTTCCATGTGTATTTCAGAGGAATATACTGACCATGAACCTATACTCGGACCCGATTCGCGGCCCCTCGAGCCATTAAAAACAGAAATATGCACATTAAGATCGGAAGAAAAATTTGATGCGTTTATCTTGCCCGAAAGATACACTCGACTCGCAGATGCGCGGTCTCTATCTGCGCCAATGCTTGCCGCAACAGAATCAGACCCTCGAATACTCAAGACTGTACTTTCACAGGCTCTTTATCTATACAAATTAAGGACAGAAAGCCAAAGCCTAAGCTTTTCTGGACGCCTTACCTCTTTCTGGCCGTTCGATCCACCAATTCCAGAAGCATTCGACCATTTTGGACCTAACAGTATTCGCGTCGTGGGTGGCACGACATGCATGCCACTAATCGCAGCTGAACCCTGGCAGACAACACCCTACCCAGAGTTGTTTGGTATCGTTACGCCCCTCCTGAGAGCCATCAGGTCCCGGCTTCCCAAGAATGTACAGACTCTTCTTTCTGGCGGCGCGAATCCGAACGGTGTACCGCTGGATGTATTCTCCGATTACGCTGCTTTCTTCCTACGATTCCGCCCTAGTATACCTCCCAACACTGATACAAAAGGTGATGTTGCTTCGTTACATACTTTCCTTTATGAGATGGATCTCGCACAACTATCGCCTATCACGATGGAAGAAATAGAGGATAGGTTGGTGGATGGCATGGCACCATTCTGGTGCGAAGAAGGGTTTACGCCATCAAATATCTACCCGAATGGCTCCGAAATACACTCTCTCGTCGCGGCTGCACACTCAGGTTCTGTGGAGATATTCGATATGCTTTTGAAGGCTGGTGCTGATTGCAGCGCATGGATGTTGTTTGCTCCTTCAAAGCAATTCCGAGAAAGCCACCTTTCAATATCCACCCCCATTCACGCTGCCATTGCCCGACAGGATGAAAAGATGGTGCGACATCTCTTCCAGTTAGGATTCGACCCGAACGCGATGGCATACTCTAACCCGACCCGCTGCCACACACCTCTCATGGCCACCATCTTGACCGAACACCAGGTTAACAAGAAAATGTTCGACTTCCTTATGTCCCATCGTCTAATCATTCCAGATCTTCGTACGCCTATTTATAAAGTGCATCTGCTTCATTTTGCAGTTGCACGCTTAGACCTCGTAATAATCAAGCACATCGCTGCTGACGTGCCTCTGTGCAATGCTGGTGTTACAGCTCTAGGTCATAATCTGCTTCACATCGCATGCCTGCCCAAGTCATCCAAGCACGTCCAGCGCAATTCAGAACTCATATATCGCAGCATTCATGAGACCCGCAATCTCCTCCCCACACCAGACTTATACGCAGAATGGCCCCGTGCCACTGTCGCAGATGAATTTTTCTATACTGCCGACTTCGCCGCTCAGGACTCGGTTGTAGAGTACCTTCTATTACAACACCTAGCCTGCTGTTTCTTTGCCAAGGACATACATGGTAACACGCCGTTACACTATCTTGCCGGTTACATAATCATTAATGCAGAGCTGGTGAGCTGGCTGAGGAGCTTACGAGGAGTCGAGGAGATCTGGACTGGCAGCAGGAATTTAGTAGGCGCCACACCTGCCGATTTAATGGTTGCTGGTGACGCAGTTAAAAGATCCATGTCCCCAGCGGAGGAAGAGAAGCCGCCGAGCTGGTTGGCCAGGGAACGAAGGTATGCGCGCATGAACCGGAAACAGCAGATCTGGAAGGATATCCTTGGTGACCGTGCGAGGAGGGAGCTTTGAGTATGCCATCACGGTGAGTCTTGAGTTGAGTTTTATGAACGGTAGGTCTGATGAAGGTGGTGTTTGAGGTCATCCTTTATAAGACGCTTTTCACGTTAGCTTTGAAAAGGTACTTTGAGTTTGTCGTCTTATCGATCAAGTATCTACTCTACAGATCCTATATAACGTGCATTTCCACCGATAATGCCTATGCCTGGCTTTTATTATGGGACAGTTGAAGTTGCATTGCCTGCCAGGTTGACTGGATGCTCCACTTATGGCTCCACTAAGTGCTTCCACGATATGCATGAAGAATTTATATATGCCCTCTAATGGAGCTGCATGTAGTACAATGCTCCAAGGAAGGAACCGTCGCGAGCACGTGAAGGAGTCCCGAGGTGGTCCGCTAAGCCCTCTTGCGGTGATCTGTCTCCTCTTCCAAGTCACCATTATATCCTCCCTGCTGTTCAATAATCTCATCGAGGAGCTGGTCGAAGGACACCTCCCCTTCAAATGCTCTCTGTCAAGCCCTTTCTACGCTGGTATACATCGACTCTAGTCCTATGTAGAGCTCACCAGAAGCCTTATCCAAGTGTGAAATTGGTGTTGAAGACTTCTATACAGATTGGCTTCTCGAAATATGCGGAGAGACCTGGTGAAATGAGCAGCCTACTGCGAACTGATGCCTGAGAATGAAGATCTGAAGGAGATGCTAATCATGATAGAATCTGTATCGGCCACTCAATTGTAAGCTTCGTACAAAAGTTGAGGATTTCACTTATATGCGTAACTGTCTATCGTGCATACATTACCTCCCATCGTATGAAGCATCGCCTCTATGAGGTTTACCTGCAGCAGCATATAACAATCTATCAATTGCCCCTGAACATTGTGTGTAGATTCAAGCTGCTCCAGTGCCTGTGCCAGATTGATAATGTGCAGATATTTCCAGATCTAATTTATGTCTAAGGGATTTTGCTATCCAACACTCCTGCTCCAAAGCCAATATCGCCTGCAGAATATCCCGTACTCCACCATGAGGGACAATATCCAATGCCTACTCATAATCAGTTTCTAAATTCCTTTAAGATCGCTTAGGAGAAGTCCATCGCATCTCCAAACAAATCACTCGCATCCATGTCCCCGACCATCCCATCGCCAAGATCGCCGCCCATGCCATCGGCTCCTCCAACATTTCCGAGTAGCCCACTCATTAAGTCATTCTCCGCATCCAAGACATTTCCCATTCCCGCATCACCACCACCAAGATCTCCACCGACTGCTCCTATCGTTCCCAGATCGCCCATGCCAGGCAGAACATCAAGCACTGGAAGTCCATCATGGCCCATAATTCCCGCTTGACTGACCAATTGTGCCTCAACGCTGCGATACAGCCTAACCACGTGTTCAGCATGAGCTGGATCCTCTTTTGCGGCTTTAGCAGCCTGCTCAGTTGCGGTCTTTAGCGCTTCTCGAAGGGTCATGCGGCGTTGTAGAGGGAGCGGAAGAGGATTCATGCCCATGGCCGTGTTTAGGTTGGGCTATTTAGAATCGTTGATTAGCATCAATTCTCGAAATTTGTGGAGTGAAAACTTGATTTTGGCAGCTTACACCTTGCTCCCACGATGCGGTATCCGGAGCACAAATAAGAGCTGTTGCAACATCGATTATTGCTCCACCGTTCCCTAAATCCGTCTGTCCTTTCACCTCATCGATGATAATAGATAGAACCTTCTTTGCGGTCAAAATACGATTGCCCACCAGAATCTGACGATGTGTATAGGCCGTGGGGTTGACATTCACGGCTCCCTATGGACAAGTAAAATGTTAAAATTGTTCTATATATGTGGACGAGAATCAATAAATATCATGTTTGGAGGGGAGTGCCTTAACGTATCTACAAATTTTGACATCATCGTAGCTTGCAATTGAAGGAGCAAACGACTTGCTATAATGGTCATAGAGACATTCTTAATCAGAGAGTCAACTTACAGGATTAAGGGCCCATTGCACTAGACCAAGAATAGTCGTTCGTAGAATGGCTGTCATACCAACGTGGTTATTATCTGCCTTAGTCCATGACTCAAGTTCGATGTGATCACTTGCGCCACGCCGTTCCCAGCCCATATTTGGTCGTATCGTTTTCAAAAGAGGCTCGATGTCTTGTCGAGTAGGTTCGCCGCGTTGAAGCCACCGAAGGGAGTGCTCAAGGCTTTTCGCGATAATGTTTAGAACAGAGTTGAGTAAATGAGATGCTTCGCTTGTACCTGAACTAGTATTTGGGTTATTGACTAAGGTGCTCAGTATTTGGAGCACTGCATTGGCATCTCCACGAGACTCCCAGAGGTGTGAGCTCAACCAGTTGATCCCCGGAATCAGTGCAGGGAGTAAGAACGGCTCCGCGAGATACTCTAAGCCACCTTTGAGGCTTTCTTCTGACAAATAATTATTTGAAAATGCGAGAATAATCTCTTGGAAGAGATTGGGCACTAGAAGATAGAAATCTCGTGGCGGACAGGTCGACATGAGTTCATCACCAAGTCCACTACTCTCGTTATCAAACAATCCGATAATCCATCCATGCAGCTGATTTTTTTCGGTTTGTGAAAGAGAATCTGATAGCCTGGACAAACCGCCTTGTTTCAGGAGTTTGGAGACAAAAGATGAAGTAGAATTGATTCCAATATCGATGATGGATAAATCATAGCGGTATACAAACGCCAGAACAAGGAGGAGTATTGAACCAAATTCTTCATACACTGGCTGATACTCACCCTGATCTTCCTCATAGCTCCAAGAATCCAACAGTTCGCATAGAGGTTGCAGGATAGTTTGCGGCTTATCGAAGAGAAGCATCACATCCAGGTAGGCTCCTTTCCGAGCAAGCTTTGCGCAGAGAGACTTGAGAGACATCGTGTCTTTGTTACGGCATAATTGTCTTATGAACTGTTTACATTAGCAGGGATGACTGACTACTCGACAAGGCGGCTCGCCACATACCATGGTGATTGCCTGACTGACAGCTCCAACATTCCCATCCATGTTTTCTAACTCTTCAATCAAAGCATCTGACTTCTCTGGATCTGACAAACACTGCTGGAATAGACTCTCTTTGTTGTGTTTGCCGGCAGCCGGAAGACTCGACATTGGCACATCGCCAAGCAGGGTCTCGATACTCGACTCCTCTAATAATCCATGCAGACAACATGCAAAGCAGAAGTCTTGCCGCACTGAGCCCGAAAACATGTTGTCATAGCTGGAGTCGGCACCTAGTGAGAAGAAGGTAGGGAATAAATTCGTGGACACTTGAGCAAGGGCATTTCCAATACAAACCTCAGATGTGACTGGAGGAAAGTAGGTTTCATATAATTGAGCAATTAGGAGAGGTACTTTGTTCATGAGGAATGACTGGAAAACAAATTTGCTTTGCTCTTTGTCATTGTTGTCTTTGCGCCAAGTAACATTAGCCAGTACATCAAATGCGGCTATGATCAGAGCTTCGGCCATATATTGCGCATCTCCCTAGCATGCTTAGCATAGTTTAATCAAGATCAAGACACAACCCACAGCATATCGAGTTTGGAGATAATTTATTATTTGGCTATCATCCATCAAAGGTCTTCCAACAAGCTATTAAATAATTAGCATGGACGAAACCGCACTTGCATGAACTTACCAAGGCATTAAAGTAAATATACAGCCCTGCCCTAGATTGTACAATAGGTATATCAGATACAGTCACGTCATCAGGAACCAATTCAATTCCTTGACCAAGCATCTCGTCAATCTCCTTACTCGCCGTCATCTCTTTTTTATCAACAGGTTGAATGGTAACAAGAGTTTGGGTGTGGAACACTTGCAAGCGCTCTACAATAGCAGGGGCATGCTGAAGCAGAGAAATAAAATTGGCCAAGGCCCTTGAAAGACGATTCCCTGTTCCTTTCGGGGTATTTCCTTTCATAATTGCTTGTTGCACGGTAGCATTGTCAATCACCGCGACCATTAGAGTGGCCAACGCAGTGGTCGCATCTCGTATCTCTGTCTGTATCGAGGTAGGCATCAGCATATCATTGACGTTCTGGCCCGAATGAGCAACTAGCTCTATCCACTGTATAGAAACTAGCAACAGCTCGACTGCTTGCTGTGTGCTTTCGGGTGTTCCTCCACTTGTGATAATCCTCGCCATTTTATATATAATCATCTCATCGGAGTAATAAGAGCTCTTCCACCTCTTCGTCACAAGGTTCTTGTTCTCAATCGCGTCTGCACCTTGCAAGGCATTTGCATGGCTGCCGAATGTCGAGTACCTCAACAAAATCTTGAGAACAGCAGGCACATGAATCAGCCCAAGCTTCTGCATTATGGGCAGACACTCCCGAACCTGGACATCCAGCGAATATGCATTGTGCTCCGTGGGACGCAGGAATAGATCGCAGAGCTGTAGTGGGGAGATCGGATGTGCATTATGCTGCAGCTGGAGGTAGTTGGCGAACTCCTCTTCGTCGGGACGTTTCAGTAGACACAGCGAGAGAAACTGCGTCCACGATTTCGCAGCAGACATTGTCATAGAACATTCAATCTATCATCGAAAGCGAAGGTTTCGAGTTTGGCGCATGGTGGCTCGGTTGAAACTGTGTTGGACTAGAGGAAGCTTGGGAAGCTTTTTGGCAGCTCACGCTTGAATGACGTCCCGAGGCTGCCAAGCCAAGGCGGCGAAGCCAAGACTGCAATACATGAGGCAAAGAATTTACAGTTGGGAGGAAATGTTGAACCTTGATTGATTATATTCTTACTAAGGCTTTTTACAATGAACAGACTTGAACAAATTTATGCAGACTTTCAAAAGACCAATGGATTTCCATATTCGGGATGTAGCTCGGCAGAGAATGTCGTTTATCCTGGGCATTTGGGAGTTGACCTTGGTACTTCAGCCTTGCAGCATAGCACTGGGTGTTCCAACAAAATTGGAAGTTGAGGTTGATGATGGGGTAGAAATGGCACAATGAAGACGCTGTATATATTGGATTAAGGCTAGCAAACTTTTTGGGGTTATGTAAAGTAGTGCTGTGGTCCAGGTTGTACACAACTCTAGGAATTTCTCATTTGTCATGCTAGCCAAATCCAACCACAAGCACAACCATGGTAGCATTCGTAGGCTTTCTTTCATGGCTCGCCATATCGTATTAGCCATTATATCCTAATCGTGCGGTTCCCGCTTCACATGAGGTGAGCTTACACCTCTCGTGAGGTTCTCTGGCGCCCTAGGTCCTAACATCCAGTCTTCCATTGCTAGCCAGTCGCTCCACGCCGATTCTGCAGCCTGTATCTCCGCATCCGAAACATCGCTGAGTGGCTTTAGAAAGGGACAGGTTTCATCCAGCGACATGTCATAGTGTTGTTTGACCTTCAACCAAGCCTGGCTTTTGGCTGCGAACAAGTAGTTCCTCCTTTCGATCTCGTGCAAAGGCCCAACACCTTTCACCCAATCGTCCCCGAAGAACCCGTGCAAAATTGAGTGTCTATCATGGCCTGTCACTATCAATCTCCTTATATATGGTATTAGTGACACGCAATGTGCATTTCCACCAGGCTGTATCGCGGCGCCAAACGGACTAAACTGTGGCAGTTGTCCAGCACTGCGGGGTGACGAAGAGGAGGAAGATAATACCGGGTTAGGGTGTTTTTGGTATGGCAGACGTATGTTAATGAAGGCTGCAAGGGCTTGAACTGGCGAGCTATGCTGTGCGTGGTCGAGGAAATATCGGTGGCATGATTGGAAATTTGGATACCAGTCTATGATGTCAAACTGTGGAGGGGGGAATTGCTGCTGGCCATATGCGGACGACCCGGAGGGGTTGGCATAGCTTTGGAATGCTTCATAGGCGGCATGGTGGGACGAAGAGCCGGGTTGTGTAAAGGAGGCCATGGCGCTACGGCACGTCAAATCTATGGTATCAATGATGAGCAAATGACTTGCCATTAGGAGCAACGAGGAAGATTGTGAGTTTACCTGTGTACGAGTTCTTTTGAGCTTTCCTAACACAGTTAATCGAGTAAAGCTATTCGACCACTATTTGAATAGATGAACCGAGCAGGTCACATCGATCAGCCTAGATGCTTGCGGTGTCAAGTATAGTCAAGGCTGGTAGAGGGGCTCGAGTTTGACTTGGTGGAGACGAAAGCAAAGCGCTTGGACAACGATCAATCCACAAGAACAAGTTTGCTTTGACCTAGCTCAAACTCTCTATCTGTTGTCTGTCTGTTTCTTTCACTCTCGTTCTCTTTGATTAAGGGCACTAGACGAAAAAGAGGAGGAGCGAGAGGAAGTAAACAAGATGATATTGAATCATCCGCAACTTGCGATGACATGTCGAGCACCAGTCGCGGCGGGGACTAGAGAGGCTACTTATATATTTGCAGACCGAAAAGACGACGGTTGAAACGGCACCACAGTGGATGTGAAGTCGACGGGATATGGGGTTTGGATGCATGGTTGCATCTGGGAAGGAGAATGAAGTTGCGGCGACAAAAGAGAGAGAAAGAAAGGGCGACATGGCAAATTTACCGACCTACTGGATGCAACCAATATCATTTTTCCAAATCCAACTGAATGGGCGGCGGTTTAGGGTTAAGTTTGGGCTTAGGGTTAGGCTTTGGTTCAGGCTTGAGGGCTTGAGGCGTTCGGTGGTCGGGGGGTTTCTATGCCGCTGTTCCTGAACCCCATCACCCCTCCATCAAGCCCCCCTGGTCAGCGCCATCTCTTCAGGCTTGCAGGGCTTTCGCAGTCTTGTGTGGTTGAATGCCCAGCTCTAGTCTACAGTAGTGTCTTGTGAATTTCAGCATGTGGCTCACCCACTGCACTGCACGGCGTGCGGTGTGGTACTGTGCTCGAACTTAGCGTATGTACGGACAAGTACTACTGTACAGTAAGTCGAGTGGTCCAACAGGCAATGAACTCCGCTGACTGGTCCCCCCCATTAGAGTTCGAACAGGCATGGAACTCCTGCTGAACAGTGCGTGATGTCGCACAAAAAAAGACGGCACAGACCAGCTGAAGCGATGACGACGGCTTTTGAGGGGGGGGAATGAACCCCAAAAAGCAACAGTCAGCAGCCTGTACCAGTTTTGCGGTTGGTGTCTTTACAAGTGTGTAATAATCTTTTTCTTTCACCTGTCATTTCAGCGTGGCGAGCTTGCCATTATCCTCATCACAAGGTCTTGATTGCTATTACTCTCCAACCTGTTCAAGCTGATCTTGGTCTAGAGTTTGTTCGCTCAAATCCCGTCTCAACAGGGCTGGCGCGTCTAAAACAAACGTCTTTGCTACACTCGATATTCCAAATATGCCCCAAGGGATAATTCCAGTAAAGCTGTCCTAGCAACCAGTATCTCCCTCCTCAAGCCTCTGGATCGTGGTACCAGAATTTTGTGTCTCGTTCCTCAATACTGGCGACCTGCCACAGCTTCCCGGGTTACCGGGGCGGTCTGGTCCACTCCAGTTGGTTTCCCCGTCTTGATCTTTCCCCACGGCCCTTCTAGCTCCCCTCCGCCATGGCGGAGAAAATTTGGAGTTGTCGCCCATGCATTGATTGCGCCGTCCCGGTGACGAAATTTGGTCTCTTTCGTCCCTGACTCCCTTGAGGTTTGAGAATGAAAGTATTTGGCGTTTTGGAAAGCAAGGCCTCGATAATACGCGGCAGCGTGAAACTAAACGAAAATGAGTAGCGCTTCATTGAAGAATACTTCGTCTATATGAATTATGCCATATCACTTATATTGCGTAGGTAGTAGGCATTGAGGTTGCACACCACCAGAGTACATAGCTGAGTTTCTGCAATTTAGTGGCTCTCTGGGTTGGTATTCGGACATTGGGGAGGTTTACACAACGTTTTTGTCCCACCAACCTGATGTGCGGCTCTTCTATGCTCTCATCACCAGCACCATATCGTGCAAACACTCTTATTCCTGAAGCACAATACCAACTTGTGGTTGAAATTCTCTTCCTAGTTACAAACCATAATTTGGAATCCGATATCTGGCCTTGCCGACTGTTCGAGTTCATCCGAGCTTCGAAGACCAGTCGAGAGAGTTCCATAAATTGAATTGATACATCGACTATTGACGCGAGTCAGCTCATGGTCCTCGGGTGATTGCACCTCTATAGCGTCCCTTTTGCCCATCTCCCGTTCTCATGATCGGCAGGTCCGTGGACCCCCCAACATTGTACAAGGCTGGCCATTCAGGTCTCCCGCGACGATAAGGCGCTTGAAGACCAATTCAGCGTCACTTCGTCCCCCTGAGTCAATTCTAATGGTGCATTGCCGTGCGCCAGAGTTCCTTCATTCGGACAATCACACTATCCAACACAACTTAAATTTTACCTATTCCAGCAAGATCTCCACAATCTTGATACTAGGAAGCCTTATACTTCTGGTTGAATATCTATCGAACGCTTTGGGCAACACAAGCTCGGCGACCATGTTTGTGGCTGAGATTTCACAAATCATCGCCACAACGTGGAATCTATCTGATACCTGGCTGTAACCATCAAAAAAGGGTATGATCTTGCGGGATATGGGACGCTGTGGATATGTGGTATGATCCACAGCTCAGAGGCAAAGGACCCCGATATGTACTCCTCGAGAGCAAAAATGTTTGTATAGCCATATGATAAGCACGCAAGACATGAATGTTACATGTTATGATGGTGGTGATATCCAAACCCAAATTTTCTGCAAACATGCGCGTACAACCATCGTTCAAGAGCTAATCCCGCGCTAGCTCAGCTAAACAACGGTGCCCCTCCCCCATAAATTTACAAAGGCTTTCGATCCAAGAGCCGTAGCCCATATTTCACGATCCGAAAGGGCGAATCCATGGCGATGTGGACTTGCCTACGTATGATTACCTAGAGATCTAAGCGCCTTTCAAGATCCCAACTTTTTGACTTTAACATATATTCGTTGACTCCATATCTTGGATCTTGCTTCGGTATGTTAAACCTGGCGCTTACGGAAGTGTTCCCGCAACCCGTTTCTTGGTATCCAATGATAGGCTTTCTCGTTTGTTGCTTTTTTGTTGACTACTGGGCGATTTGTCATCCAAGGTTATCCCAGTATCTTTCCGATCTGAGGCTCACGAGGGATTCTTTACTTCCGCAAATGATGGGCAATGCATGTCTCATGGTATTGGCGTACATTTATGGAATCCTGGCCTTGGCTCAGCTATTAAGCTCAATCTTCCCATAGATACCAGCAAATACTGCATGTTCAAAGTCCTATGATGAAAGCATTAAGCTGTATCCCACCGCACATGTGAAGTCACTTGAAGATCATTACTTGAATTAAAGATGTTTTCATCGTAGTATAGCTGATAGCTCGCCGTCCTTGCTTCGCGCCTTCACGAATTTACTTCTGCTTATCGAGATTGCTTATTCAACCTTTCCATTACAGCTGAGATAATTGGGTCATAGAACTAATCACTCACGTGAACGTGGAATGGTACCCTGATATTGGTATCTTGAGGTTATCCTTTCGATGCATCGCCGTTATTCTCCGATACACACTTGATACTCTCTGGCAAGCTTGATACCGCGCATGGTTTACCTCAAAACTCTCAGCTACCATGGACGAGAGCAGTCGACTTGGCGATATCTGGTCCATATCTGTTAAGCTATTGAGCCCTTGTTGCCCTTGGCCTTTCGACATAGACTAGAGCGAGATGCCTGTAGGGAGCTGCGGCGTTAGGCATAAACAAAGGCGACAGCCTTTTTTTAGTTGTATATTGCCACAACCTCATCATATGTCGTTTATCGCTAAGTTGGCCTCCTCCCACCTAATCCCAGCAACTCTCCCACTATTGTATGTTCATTGTATCATTCTTTCTAACTATCTCTTCTCCAGGACAAATCTTCTTTGATATGGGCTGTTGGCAATGTATTCGAAGCATAGACTGCCGGATGTTCTGCCTACATGATTGAACCTCGCTTGTTCATTAACTTCACAGTGGTCTAGTCATCAAACCCTAAATCATTAATTATTCCAATTTATCTAGTTTAAATCTAGTATGACCTCTTCTTGGGGGGCACACTCGGACATTCACTTTCATCTAAGGTCTTCGTAACCACATCCCGATACCGAAGCTCCACCTCCTTGCCCTCAACCTGCCAACTCAAGGTATGCTTCATCCACTCCACATCAATTCTATCCGGGAAATCCTCTCGTGCATGGCTGCCCCGACTTTCTTTTCTATCCAATGCGCTTTTTACAGTCTGGTTTGCACATGTTAGCAGATTCCGCATTTCCAGAGTTTCGATCAAATCACTATTCCATATCAGACTTCGATCCGCCACCTTTAGGCGCTCCAGGAAATCGGAAGAGACTTCTTGGACTGCGGAGTAGCCGTCCATAAGTGAATCCTTGGCTCTGAAGACCGCCACGTCGCGTTGCATGGCTTTTTGCATATCTAGTCGGAGTTTCGCGCTCGGTATGTCACCGTCTGCAGTGCGGATGCGTTCAAGGTCTAGGAGACTCCCTCGCCCGATATTCTCAGGCACCTTGAGATGAGGGGCACCTTTTTCGTTATTATCTACGATGTGCCTCGCCGATGCTCGTCCAAACACCACAATATCTAACAGCGAATTTGCACCAAGGCGATTCGCCCCATGCACAGACACACATGCACTCTCGCCAGCGGCGTAGAGTCCTTCGACAATCTTCTCCTTTCCAGTCTCCTGCTCAACCGAAATCACCTGTCCTTTGAAATTCGTTGGTATGCCTCCCATGCAATAATGCACCGTGGGCAAAACCGGAATAGGCGCCTTGGTTATATCAATTCCTGAAAAAATGTTGGCTGTTTCTGCGATCCCAGGTAACCTCTCCTCAATAATCTCCCTTGGCAAATGGCTTAACTGCAAAAAGATATGGTCTTTCTCCTCACCGCATCCTCTGCCCTCCTTGATCTCCATATTCATGCTCCGACTCACCACGTCACGACTTGCGAGGTCCTTGGCCGTCGGCGCATACCTTTCCATGAATCTTTCTCCCTCTGAGTTCAACAGATACCCGCCTTCTCCTCTCGCGCCTTCGGTGATGAGCACGCCAGCGCCATAGATCCCAGAAGGGTGGAATTGTACAAACTCCATATCTTGGTTCGGAAGCCCAGCCCTCGCGACCATCGCATTACCATCGCCTGTGCTAGTGTGCGCGCTCGTACAACTAAAGTACGCCCGTCCATAGCCACCCGTCGCAAGCACCGTATTGCGTGCGAACATTCGATGGAAAATGCCGTCTTCCATGGATAAGCAGAGAACGCCGGCGCAGGCACCATCGACCATGAGAAGGTCGAGAGCGAAATACTCAATAAAGAAGTTGGTGTTGTTTTTGAGTGATTGGCCATAGAGCGTGTGTAGCATGGCATGTCCGGTGCGATCGGAAACGCAGGCGGTGCGGTATGCTTGTCCACCGGTGCCGTAATTAAGGGATTGCCCACCGAGAGCGCGCTGGTAGATTGTTCCGTTGGAGGTGCGGGAGAAGGGCATGCCGTAGTTTTCGAGTCTTTGGTTCTGTTAGCTTGGGATCCTAACGCTAGGCCTGCAACGTGAAAGTTTACTCATAGACGGCTTTGGATGCTTCTCTTGTCATGTAATGTATTGCGTCTTGGTCACCTAGCCAGTCGCTACCCTTTACGGTATCATACATGTGCCACCGCCAGTCATCTATACTTTGTTAGCAAAGTGCAAATATACAGTTGTCTTATGATCTTGCCTTCCGTCATATTTCCTAGTGCAGCATTGATCCCTCCCTGAGCAGCGACGGTATGAGATCTCGTAGGAAACTATTGATGATTAGATTCAATATCTTATCTACCCTACTGGCCGGGCTATATTCATTCCACACCAGCATGTTGTAACACCTAAGCACCTACTAATTTACTGATACAAGCGGTCTCCAACCCACTCTCTGCGAGTCCAACGGCAGCTCTCAAACCTGCACCACCAGCTCCAACTACAATTGCACTATCTCTTATGCATTAGCGTCGTTCTCCCAAATCTCCCATCATCTTCAGACATCCCAGTCGCCTTCCCTCTCCCGCCAATCTCCCGGTCAAAGCCCAAGATGCGAATAACTAACTCATAGATATGGTCCACCACCGGGAAGCCCAATCCATTTCCCCCACCAAGCCCATCCCTCACAACCGCCCTCCTCCGCGCTGATTCCGTCGCCAAGCTCCTCCCCCTACCAGTTCCCGGTCCATTGCCAGAAAGGACTTTTTTCCTTTGCTGAAACAGATTCCGGCACGTTCGTACTGAGGCTCTCATCCTTTGAAGCTAGATCATCTAGGTGAGGACATGAGAAACCTCGGTGGAATGTTTTGTAGTAGAACGTGGGGACCCCGCGTCGGCGTGCGGTAATCGTCCGGGAATAAGCCCCTGACGGCCGGGTCATGGTGCATGTGTCAGTGGGAATTGGATTTGGGATGATGGCTATTGGTTGAAATTCATATGAGCCCTGAACTTAGGTTCTGTGGTTTTGTCGCGCTTTAGTGGTTGCAGGGTGAGATATGTTTGTTGATTTTGATAGGAGATGGTGATGAGAGGGGTTGCTTAATAGATATCCAGGATGTTTCCTCGACTCGAAACGTCTAGATTCTTCACGGTGAGATCGAAACATTCTGAACACAGGAAACCTTAGTGAATCGCAAAACTTGTTGTATTGCCTATATTATTGCCAGAAGGCGGAATCCGATGGAACTCTTCCAAATTCAGGACGTCTCTCAAGTCTTCAATTCATTCTTGCTCTGCGTTCCTCCAACAGGTTCGAGAGCAACGAAAGTAACGCGTTGTATGCTGCTATCTCTAGAGGCACGAGAATCATAAAGACACCGAACACAGGCTGCATGGGAGCGATGGTAACAGTTTCTAATATGACTGTCGAGGTTGTCACTCAAATCCCGTGTCGGCCACAGAACCATGAGCTAGTGTAGACATATCTCACTAAGTATGTCCCCAGGCAAAGTTGAAGGTGGAACCTCAACAATACACATGTAGTAACAGCCACCATTGGACCTAAAGCATATGCTTTAGCAGCGCCCAAAATAATGTTTATGGTGACTGTATCAGTAGAGGAGTATTCTGCTACTGTTGAACGCTTGAAATTTCTTGTATTCCTATTTATCTCCTCGTGGTACTGTATCCGTTGATCAAACCGTATCATATCATTGCTCATCGAGTCCAAACATACACAATAGGCAAGAAGCAACCACATGCTCATTCGTGGCCCGAGGGATGTACAGAAGTCTTTGTCAGCTCAAACCATTGCCAAAAATCCTTAAAATCTATGGAAGAGCTCCACCATAGTATGAGGGATAGTGTCAATTGCAAATGAATTTCCCCCAACTGTCATTCTTAATACAAACGCTATACAACGAATCAACAATATCGTCAGCCTGCTTTGAAGCTAGGCTTTGCGATCCGAGGTTAAGCCCTATAGACCACAAACCAGCATGTCTCCCTGGCGTGTGACCTTCCCGCTTGAACATAGTATTTATGACGGTGCCGTATTCGCTCCCAAAAACAGCCAGAATACCAGGAACAGGGTGTTGTACGTCGCATTGCTCACAAACCCAAAGCGTATTTGTGTCTGCTGGTGCTAATGGCAGTTTCTGTGAGTTCTGGCCGGGAACTGACCAGTTGGGGACCCAAGAGGGTAAGTCAGTCTACGCTTCATAACATCTGTGGCACGTTCTTCAGCTTCATAGAACACAACCCTCATACGCTGCTTTCCAAAGAACCTTAAATTTTGCACGGTAAAGCGCTCGTATACCTCTGCGCGGCTCAAACTATAGTCAATATTGATCGCTAAAGGCTCAATATCACATATTCCCAAATGGGCTTATAACATATCTCTAGGATCTGCAAGTCCAAATCCTCGTCGAGCAACCACCACTTCGAACAAGGATGAATACGGGCTTTTTGCATATGTTCCAGCTAGTAAAGCCATACTCTGATACCTAGTCTCGTTCATTTTGACTATTGGATGTTCGATCTTCAACTGCCAGGGGATGCTCTTGAAAAACACGTCCCATCTTAAGCGAGTAGTATCACACTGGACCCAAGGATCTCGCGACATCACAAGTTCTTAGAGAACCCAAACACGAGTGAACCATGGCCTAGATAGAACATCTAATCCAAGCATCTCGTGGTCACAAGCTCCATGCGCCAATGCCCGCGATTGTGACACCTCTAGATGAGTGCTCGCGCTAGGCCAAAGCATAGCTCTACTGAAGAGGAGATCAGAACTGGCTGTCGCGCTGCCGAGGAAAATTATTGTGTGCTGCGCGGTGGAGCACACAGAGGCCATCTGTGCGACTTGTTGATTTCGCTCCTCCAAATCCGATTGATTGATACAAACCCCATTAGCCCAGATTTTCACTTCCCTCGCTGGGTCGCGAATATGGCGAAGAGTAAATTCTAGTGAAGCTGTGACTTCTAGTTCTTCTTCCTCAACCCATATTATAACACAGTCATTGACATCTCCCCAAAACATAGGATAATGCGACATAACTATCCGCAATATTGTGATAATGAAAGGATAAAGTGCTATGGGTTAAGAAGCAATGAATTGGGGTCTCGAGTTCAGCTGACGGCAGAAGCACTACTAGCCTGATTGAGTCACCCTCTGTAAGCTTCGAGAATTTGTACTTGGTTCTTGCGGACATTGTGACTATGTAAGGGATGCTGTTGCAGAGATGATGCCAAATTGTGTGCGGATAGGAGTAAATTGAGTAGGAAGCTGGACTTCAAGGTCTAATGCGTAAGGCTGAGGTGTTATGTAAGCCATGCATATTTCACCAGATCAGGCAGTAATTGATGTCTGAGAATCAAGCATGGCGATAGTCGGCAGGGGTGAAGACCTGAGTATTGGATGAAGTGTTGTTAAAAAAACACCATTAGAGCTTGATGAATGTAAACAGTAAAACGACAAAATAACATAGCAAGACAACCTGAGCATGCGCACTGGCGGAGACATTGGCTGTTTCAACACCAGATTTAATACGATTGGAAGGTCGAGTAACTTCTTAAGGTGTAGTATTCTCTCCACTTAATCTTTCTTCGGGTATGTACTTGGATGCCCATGTTTTTTGGCATATTTCTTCACCTTGCCATCGATATCTCTGCCAATGAGAGGCCATGCAGCAGTTAGGGCCCACGAGAGAAGCGTGTCGGTGATCCAGTTGTTTCTCGCGCTTCCACCCCATGCAGCTGCTCTCATCAACTGTCCAAAAAAGTTCAATGTGATTAAGTAATCGCCATTCTCGAGGCCCTGAACTGCTCTCTTTGCAGCTTCATCTGGTGTCTGAATAGAACCTGTATCAGGCTCTTCTAAGATGTGTGTCACGGCAGGTTTTGTCAGATTCTCATTCTCGAATCCAGGACTCGATATGCCACCTGGGAAAACAGTGTGCACCTTCACATCCTCTTGATATAGTAGCACTTCCTGCACCAAAGTATCGCTTAAACTTTTAATGGCTGCCTTTGCTGGCGAATATGGCCCATAGCCTGTAACGGTGTAGAAGGCGACCAATGAGCTAGTAAATATCAGATGTTTCTCCTTGCCTTTGAGGTTGGATTCCGGGTTCAGCCATTCTGTCAATATCGCATGCGCCATGGTAGCGCACGACCAGTAGTTTACGTCCATTTGTTCGCGCATCTTCGATATTGGTGTCTCAATAAAGAGCTTCGGGTATGAAGATCCGGCGACGCACCAGACAATGTCCGGCGCCTGTCCGTTGTTCCAAGACGTCGCTTCAGAAATTACGCGTGTTGCGCTGCCATCTTCCGTGAGGTCGGCCGCAATGTAATGAAATCGTTGCGAGTTCATAACTCGTTGGGACTTGGGATATAATTAATCTCGTGGATGCAGCAAAAGGGAGAGTACGTACATGCACGTCTGCGAGGGCGTCTTCGAGCTTTGCGACATTTCGAGATACGATGATTATATTTGCCCCTTTCTTCGCCAATACCCTCGCAACCCCTCGTCCCATTCCCTCTGAGGCTCCGGTGATCAGGACAGTCTGTGGCATAAGTTAGCACAATCCGGCTGACGTAAAAGTTGAGCATACCTTGCCCCGGACTTGGAACCTGTTTGCCCATATTTTTTGGATCATGATTAATGGGAGAATGGCCGCGGCAGCAAGAGCAATTATGGCGAACGCGCTAACAAACACCACCTTTGCAATATTGATGAAGTCCCAGTGTTGTCCTGTCATCTTTAACTTTAGTAAATGGCGTCGCTATTCAATGCAGGTAGTTGGGGAATCAAACGTCAGCATCCGATTTATGGATGGGTGAAATAATTGGGTCCTTTTATTAGTGGCTTTTAAGACTCGCTTAATGACAAGCTCTCGGGGGGTAGCCTTGAGGCTACAAACCTTTGTTTTGGCAAGTCCCAATGTATGCTGTAAAAGAACAGGACCTCGCTTTCTCTACTTAAATATATCCTGCCTAAGCACCCCCAGTTATGTGGTGGTAGCTGTCCTCTCGGAAGTTACCTTGAGCTATAATACGTAGGAAAACATCAGAAGCTTGTTGCCTAGCTTATGTTCGTATCGCCTACCAGGCTGATAGTTAACAGCGAGTAATCTGAGGTTAAATCAACATATAATTTCTCACATTGAAGGATATTTGGTAACGTTATGGTAGGTAAGTATAATGGCCTGGTTGATAAGGTCATTCAGCACATATAAGAGTTTGAACTAAGCTTTGCATCTCCCCTTTGTATTGGCTAATCTTCACAATGATAGTGCTGGCATCATGGGCAGCTATAAAGCCATAATCAATCAGTCATCCAATGTTTAGCATGGACTTTCAATCTGCCATATGACCTCTGGGGATTACCTCTTAGATATTTGATAGTGAATAACATTCATGTGACTGCTAGTATTCAAAATTGAACAGTCATGGAATAGCAAGGTTCTCGGTAAATAAACGAAGTACAAGTACAAAGACTCATAATCTATCTGAGGTCTTATCTTCTGAATTTTCCAGCGCTTGGGCTCTGTTCTGAATGGATCAATAAGGCATATATCCGGTTGTGCAAACAATCCTCTTTCAAGCTCCCATCACATTCTCAACCTGCGACACTTCATTCTGCTTCGTGATATGCCTACCCTTACATGTAGGATTGTCGGAACGCATATCGAGTTAATGGTACAGAGTGGCTGGAGCAATTAGGATACACTTACTACTACCACCTTTGTCCGGGTGAAATCCAGGTCAAAGATCTTATATACTCCACCTTGGAGATTATCTGCTTGCATTTATCAAGCTATTGCGCAAAAACCCGGGTTTATTGTAGCGTCGATCATCTCAGACATTGTGTTCGTAATGGTAAACATAGAATTTTACGTCAAGCTATACTTCATTTATAGTAAAAATGGCACCTGTTTCGAAAACCTGTTAGATTAATGCTTGATAGAACTGGTATCACGCTTTGGTAAGGGACAAGCAAAAAATGCTATGAGCTCTATCGATATTCTCAAACGATGCTACGCGCGTCTTTTGCCATCACAGAACAAAGATGACAACTGTAATATAGGCAATACATTAGGTGTGGGGAGGAGACAGCGGAAGATAGGCATCATACAGTACTATCATAACACATTAAACGCTGCCAATTTTATGTTAAATACCATTCTTGCACAATATTTGAATCAATTTCGGTATGCATACTCTTGTCTACTATATAGATGCGATTGAAGTGTCACGGGGCGAACCCTAACAAAGTTTCTCCCCTCGAGTAGCTGCTTAGTAGCAAGGCTATTTTTCAATCCTTATTATTGAATATAGTTCCCATTTGCTGTTGCTATTGCTGAATATGAGCAACAATGCACAAGCTATGGAGCGTATTGTAGGACATACACCCTGCCTTTATTCGCTCACTTTCTTCAGCACTATTCACTTATGTATTTGTTTGTGGTTCTCAGACTTGCGCCTGCCGCCTCACTTTGGACAGATCATTATCTAGTGTGTGACCCTCGAAATTAGTGTGTCTAACCTTGGACCATGAAAACTACAGTCATGAACCAACCCCACTACTATTCAGCTTAGAGGGCGGCCTTTCTGCTATTAAATAGCTTTCTCTTCCCCTTCGGAACTCTTTTCTCTTTATAACATAACAACACCAAGCAACAACCCATGGCCATAGAACAAGTTACCCACGTCCATAAACAATAAAAACCCTGATCAGCAGTTTACAGACTGTATTAAGCGTATGCTCGACATCAATCGTATTACTGATACCACAATCATCTGGCGATCTCATAATGCCAACTCTCGAGTATGAATCCCAGCCCTGGGAACCCCTCACTCACTACCACGCACGCATCGCCGCACACCAAAAGCTCAAGCATCAATTCGAGAAGGCCAATACATCGCGAGGCTATAACGTGCCCAGAATCATCACCCGTGTTGTGCGCGTTCTCGTCCCTGCTTCCTCTCACTCCAGCCATAGGAGCAACAAGAGTGAGATGGAAAAACTCAAGAGTAAGAAGATGTATATTGCTTCCTGTGAGTTGATGTGGAGCTTTCGAGTCAAGCAGGAGGTAAAAGGACAACTTCGGGAGACGGCGAGAGAGGCACGGGAGAGTCTTTGGGAGAACGCTATTCAGATGACTTACTTACGGGAGGTTGCACTTGAGAAGGAGATAGAGATTAGGAAGAAGAAAGGAACGATGACAGTCGGTATTGGCGAGCCACAGTTGAAGCAATGAATCTTGCTAGTGTGCAGTCTCCTATGGAGATGATGAACAACGATGCGGAAGTTGAAGAGTTCTCTGATATGGTATGCTGTGCATGTACACTTTGAAAGAATATGCCAAGACTAACTTCAAGACAGGGACGGCGAACCTTGACATATACTATGAAGCAAGCAAGGGATGTTGGCCATGAAAGAGAGTAGCATATAGGGCATGTGCATCACCATTCTAGAGAGACGAAGCAGTTAATTTAAGCACGCAGTGTTTCTCAAGGCAGACTACATCTGGAAAGTTCGGAAATCCCAGTGGCAAATAAATAGAACCTGTTCAACAGATATGGGAACAGAACTGAACTCGACATATTGGCAAGAGTTTGAGAAATCATGGAAGTATTTCCGGCGCAGCATACGTGAGTCAAAAGTCTCGAGCTAACATTGGCCGATGACCAACCTACATATGTCCAGCTCCACTGACAAGACCTAAGGGCAGTGGAATGAGCGGAAGCGGAAGGTAACGAGATACAACGCATATACAGAAAATATATTTATAGAAAATTGTGTGGTGGGTATAAAAGCAGTATTTTCGCAAGGAATAGCTTCGCGTCTGGAGACTGGTTTATCCCGAGATTTGGAAGTCTCTATCTTCTAAATTTATGCTGCTACCTTCATCATTATAGGTAGATAATTTTATCGCCTTGCCAACTCTTGAATTTCTTTCATTTTTTTTGTCTCTTTGACGTATTTTCGACGCTATGCCAAAAGTGGTTTTGAGTATCATGGACTGAATATGCTAATCTTGGAAAATATTGAGCGAATTCGTTTTCCAAAGATATCTGGAATATACTTAGATTATATTAATGGAATGAGTAAGATCCTGCACTTACAGAGAGGCAATGACGTAAGACCGATACCAAGCTGGACAAATGCTATGATGGTAAAGATGCGGAGGGTTCCCGTTGCTTCGATCCAATCGACAGATGCTGACGCAAGACCGAAGCCGAATAGGTTCTTCAAGACCATGAACATGATGAACGCCTCCACAGCGATCTGGCCTGCACACATTCGTTAACTTAAAACCTGGATAATGGAGAGAAAATATATGGACTGAGGAGCATACCATAGCCGTCAACGATGTACGCGCTGCCAATCATTGTGGCCATAACCATGCTCACGATCTGCAAAGCATAGAAAAATGCAGGCCAAAACCAGCCATACTTGTCCAGGTCTGCAACCGCAACACCAAAGCCATACAATCCTACAAAGCCAATAATACAGCATGGAACCGCAAGAACAAGGCGGAATTCCGGCTCATAAACACTATTATTCCGTCTCGCGAGCCACTTTGCTGAACTATCGGAACTTAAGGCGCAGATCAGGAAGCCTATCAGGCTCCCAACCCATGCAGCAAAGTTCATGAGCCCAATTTGTGTGGGTGTGAAGCTTAGAGGAGGCTCTGGAAATTTGATGCCCATTATGACGACAGTGAAGATCACCCAGGAAATGGAAGTACCGCTGAAAAGCGTGAACTAAGGAAAATTTAGCAACCCGTTAGTTGCTCAACTTATGACGAACATACCCAAAGCACGGCAGGATGGAATGTAAAGATGAGTGGCCGCAACAGGAGCAGGGCAAAGTTTTGGTCCGAGATTTTGTTTTGGATGGGTAGAAGACGCATTAGAAAGCCCATCCTGGCAGGGCTGGCATACTCAGAAGGTCCATTATAAGCCATTGGGATGGTTCTTTGTGGATCTTCGGCTCTATCGCCATTCTGTAATTGGGCTTTTCGAGCATATGCTGTTTCAGGCACGAACAAAAACACGGCAATCAGGATCACTCCAGTGAAGATAGCTATGATACTAAAGATCCACCGCCATCCGAGGTGATCCAGCACCAAGCCTGACAGAACTGGTGACATAAATCCCGCAGCGAAGCCCATGATCGTCACCCACGCCAATCGTACTCCTCGCTGCTAGAAGGTAATATGTAAATTACGACGAATCGTTTGGAAGTGTGGGAAACTCACATGTACATGGTAGAGATCTCCCACAGAGACTCCAAGAAGAGCCTCAAAGCATGCTGTTCCGATGCCCTGAGTAATGCGGCTCCAGAGGAAGCTGACAAAAGATGTGCTCTGTGAAGTCCAAATACAACCTACCAAGACAAGAACTAATCCAAGCAAATATTGATGTCTCTTTCCCCAGATGCTTGCAAAAGGGACAACCACAACACCTGCTAGGCCGACAGCAAGCTGCCAGTATGCTGTCAGATTAGCGATGTCGGCATATCCTCGTTGGAGCTCTTCCGAGAGAGCCACAAAGGCGGTGCCAAGAATGGAGCCGCTGCTGGTTGTAAGGAAAGTGGCAAAGCAGAGAATCACCAGAGCCGCATCACGTTGCCACAATGGCCAGTTTAAAGGATCATCTGGGTCTTCTGTTGGCGCTGGATCGAGGATCAACAAGCCTTTTTGTGCAGGATGACCATCCAAGGAGGCGGAAGAAGATGGTCGTTTCTCTATCAGTTTGGAGGTGCCTGGTTAAACAGACTCACGTGTCAGTTGTAGGTGAATCTTTTTCATGTTTGAGACGCAGCAACACAAATTAATACACAGCATCACCATCCATCAAAACCATCATACTACGCACCTGGCACATTTTCATTATCTCCACATCGCAAAATCCACAAACCCATGCTCGATAGGTTTTCCGTTCAGTTTTCCCAGGAAGTCCGATGCTCAGGCGGATTTCCCGCGTCGTTCAGGGGTGCAAGTGGATCCAACTGTGAGGCTCGGCTTTCGCGGTCAAAACGAACGTCGTTCAAACTTCCAATTGCCCATATTCAAGCTCAGCCTCTAGGAGAAGATTCCCGGAGCTTTATACCAGAGGATCATTCTTCACACCACCGCATTTGAATGGAGTATTGCCAAGATGCCACCGCTTCGTCTCATCGTTGATAGCGAGGAACTTATTGCAGAGTGGGACGACGAGGCGACTTAATGCCTATCCCCTTCCGTTGGTCGTCGAGACCGAAGAAAGTTGGGGTGTCCCATGGTGACCTGGCTTTATTTAGGACGTGGTGGAGTCATCGTGAATCCCGTATCATACCTATCTAGCCCCCAGATGCCAATGCGAGGACTTTTTGTAGCGTCCTCAGTGGGCCCAAACACGGTTAGTCAGCCATCCGCATCTCCTTTGCTCCAAGGCGAACGGCGAGAGCAGGAAGAGAGGAAACGAGAAAAAAAGGTCCCTTTGCTTTGGTTTTTATGATGATCCTCCATGCTGGGAGACTTTTTCTCCAGGGTGTCGTTGCATCTTGTATTTGTACTTCTTGCTTATTCACCCCTCATCGCCATGCCAAGAAGACTGGAATAGTTACAAGGATAGCAAATTCCTATTGAAGTCAAGCTTCAGCCTCAGGTCAACGCCTCGATCGGGGCCCGGAGATGTTCATAAAATTGTTCTAAGTTCGCCCGTTCGTTTAAGCTTAAAATACAGAAGCGTTTTCCGTTTCAAGCCCCATATCCCCAACAATTTCTTTGTATCAATCTTAATCAGTCTCCTACATCGTGCTATTTGCTCGCGTTTACCGTAAGTGATGTAACTACCATTCTCAGAGGAGAACGATAAGCAGTGGACTCGTTGGCAGGACATCAAATATTTATCTATCATAGGGCTCAGAACCGGTCTTCATACTTTAACTATTCTCTATGGCCATGGAGCTTAATTTCATAACGTTTACGAATCCGGCTGAAACTCAACGAGCCTCAAATCGGCGATATATCCGTACAACTGTTCTGAAGAAATATCATGCGCAGAGACGTTCTGCTAGAGAAAAGGCATTAGGCGAATTAGGATTGCCCGGTAGAACGATAGCTCCCAAAGAGGAAAACGCAGAGAAGCGCCATTGCCGTGAACGAGCACTGGTTTCACGGACAGCACGTGGCTCACCACCCCTGAACATGCATCTTGACGCCAGTCTGGCAGATGCATTTTCAGTTCTACCAATTACCCTTTCCCATCTTGATCGTCTTTACCTGGATCGTTGTAAGTATTAGTATCATCTCGTTTTAGAACGTGGTGCTTGCTGATAAGTTCCTTATTAGACATCGCATTCGCATATGGCATGGATATGCTCATTGATACCCCCCAGAAAAGGATGCCACTTACATCAGTATATCTTCCGGCCGCAATGAAAGATTCCATCACATTGTATTCCATGCTTTTAACTGGTGCTCAGTGCTTTGACCAGTCCGAGCAAGATCCAGCATCCCGCGCTCAAACTCGATACCATTGCGCACTTTATAGAGGTCGGCTACTGCAATCAATAAGCAAGGCTTTGGATGATGACAGGACGGTTGTCAGCGATTGTACAATTGCTGGACTCGTGAAGCTGGAAACGGATGAGGTAAATATTTATGGGTCCATAGGTCAGCTAATCTGATAGTTCTTAGTGGCTTGCTGGAAACAAGGAGCAATTCAATCTCCATGCTAACGCTATACGCAATATCGTCAGATTGAGTGGGGGACTTCACGCCCTTGGCATGCAGGGCTTTCTGTCTGAGCTTATTTTGAGGTGCGTGTTAACAAGGACAATATATCTGGGGTATCGGCTGACACAAGTATTGTTATAGGGTTGATCAAGCGGCAGCATCATATTTTGCTTCGGAACCGTACTTCCCACAAACTGTCCATCTCAATCTGCGCACTTCAATTGAGGCTCTTCCAATTGGATTCCTTTCCCAGCCAGTTTTCTCTAACCTCAGCGGAGAGGTCCTAAATCTCCTTAACAATATCGCCTCTATTTTAGTTCATTTCGATCACGACAATGGCACACCGGAGAATGGTTCATTTCCATGGGAATCAGCTACTGAGATTGAAACAACATTGATGACTGTGTGTGCCAAGCGGAAGACTTTTTCTGAAAAATGCGATATGCCGGAATTGCAGGAGTGCGTATGCCTAGCAGCGGAGCTTTTCTGGATGCGAGTCGTCAAAGGCTACACAGCAGCTACATACGGAGGACCTCTAACCTCTCAAGAGCTGATTGGAAACCTTTCTAAATCATTGTCACGTAGCTGCCTGCAAGCAGAACACCTAAAGCTTATACTTTGGGTTGCCTTCACTGGTACTCTGGTTGTTGATGCATCCGTGACTGAGGAGTGGGTACATATAATATCCAGTGTTACTTTTAGGCTTGGTATAAAGCGTTTGAGAGAGTTCAAATCAACTTTGAAGACCTTTTTGTGGATGAAACCAAAGTCAGATATGCTGGCAAATGGAACCTGGAAACAAGTCAAAGATCTTTCTTTACGCTACAAAGTTAAGTCAGGGCCGACATTCAACCCTTCATAACAGATACCCTCTGTTAAGCTTTATTTATGGCTCGATGTTACAACATTGGAAAACCTCCGTCGTCTTGCCAAAACTATGATTAAATGATCATGAATTATATTCGAAAGGAGCACCAAGTTTATATTCAAGCACAATCAATTCTCTGTTTGGGATGATGCGTCTTATGGTCCCTACATTAACAGATCACGTTAATTGACCGACAATCTATAGACTGGGTAGCTTGTATCAAGATAAATGTTCGGACAACTAGAATGTCCGGACCCGCTTTATTTGTGTACTAGTAACTAAGGCTTTACAGCAGCGTTGTATATGCAACGGCACTTCATTTGTTGAGGGAGAATGAAAGTGGCCAATCAAGTTATACGAAGAGAGTGCAAGATGGCCAAGGTGGATGATTTCATAAATGCAGCCATCCATTGGTATTATTAATCCTTCCCCGACTTGTTTCTCTCGTTCTCGCTCTTCTGCCTTCGCACCCTTCTCGACACATCTAAGGTAAGATCTGAAGAATATAGGGATGATTTGATACTTATTTGGCATTAGGCAGAAAGCTAAAAGCACTTCATGTCGAAGACTATTGTGATAACTGGCGTCACTGGTGTTCAGGTATACAACCTACTTTTCCTGTTACTTCAATGTTGGAATATATGCTGAATGAATGCAGGGGTCATCTATTGCCCATACCTTCTTAGGCTTTCCAGAATGGCGAGTACGAGGGATTACACGAAGCCCGTCGGGGAAAGCTGCACAAACCTTGGAGGCAAACGGCGTTGAGATCGTTGTGGGGAACTTCAATGATAGGCAGTCGCTTCTCACGGCGTTTGTGGGTGCTACCGTAATCTTCTCTAATACAGACTATTTTTCGCTTTTGCGGAATGAGTTGAAGCCCAATGACACACGGACCCCTAACGAAATCAATCAACGTGCATTTGATCTAGAAGTTGCCCAGGGTCTCAATATTGCAGAAGCCGCCGCCTCGCCGGAGGTTTTGAAAACGTTGAAGCGTTTCATCCTCTCATATTTGAGCGACGCTACGAGATGGAGTGGCGGGAAGTATACGACGGTATTTCATTTTGATTCCAAACCTGAAATGGCACGGCGTATTGAAAGCCAATTCCCACAACTGGCAGCACGGATGAGCAAGCTACAAGTTGGACACTACATCACAAATTGGAAGGCTTTCCCATCCATGGCTCCACAGAAGCAGGCCGATGGAGGCTTTTTAACTTTCAGACCCGTACCTCCTACGGCTAAGTTTCCATTTATCGTGCCACATCGGGATATGGGAGTTTTCGTTAAAGCCCTTGTTGATCTGCCACCAAGAAACCACCTCCTAGGCGTGTCAGAAATTACGACATTTGCAGAATGGATGACGCTGTGGGGTAAAATTCATGGGGTGAAGGCAGGATTTATGCAGGTAGCTGGTGAAGAGTTCTTTAAAGGCGTTCCCGAAGCGTATAAGAAGGAACTATGGGATACCTTTAATTATATTTCAGAGTTTGGATTTACTGGCGGAGACCCAGAAGTGTCGATGCCCAGTCAGGTGAGTCCTGTGACTCCAGTTTGCGTAGCTCTTTAGTTAATGTTTATAGCTCGACATCAAAATTCCTGTGACTTCCATGGAGGAATACATCAATAGCGAAGACTGGTCCACGGCCCTGAGTTCTTGAACGTATACCCAGGGTATAGGAGATAAATTATCATTAGTGCAGAGGCCACTGCCGGATTCCGTTTTCCATCTGAGAGAATTTTATTCAAATTCTAAGAAATCACATATCAGTTACTAAGTACAGCCTAAAGGGTGACTGACACGGCTCTCTCTGTCCATGCACACCGTTTGTACTGTAATACACAAGAACAATATAACACTGTGATTGACTATCAAAGACATCGCTGTAACGCCTTTTGCCATGTTTGTGATATCGAATAAGACTCTCTTCACTTGCTAATAATCATAATATCAGAATCTAGAAAGTGGTACAAGCAAGGTGGAGTAAACTTACATAATCCCGCCAAGATTCATTGATTTGAGCTTTGACGGAACTTGTTTTGGCAAGTCAATTTTCCAAGACAATCATAACTTCTACTGAGCCGACTCGATAACTATGGCTGTATTCATAAGCGCAGGAACGAAAGCTGCTCGGCTTTTTCGACATGCTAACATTAATTCATCACAATGGAACAACCTCCACCAGCATACAGCGCATCCATGCAAAACCATTATGACGCTCCTCTTAAACGGAAGCCATTGCCTCCAAAGTCGAATGCGGACTCCTTGAACGAGTATCAAGGGTACGAAGATACATTTGACATAGATGATTACTATTTCGAAGATGTGCCTGCTAAAAAATCAACTGTACAGCGCCCGGGACTCTGTTTGAACACCTTGAATATCACCCCAACGCGAGCTTATTCCAACCCTGCACAATTGCATCCAAACACAGCTGGGCCATCTGCAAGTATTGCTGGATCTCCACTGTCTCCCACGCTGTCACACCTATCAAACAATGGCTCAAGTACCAGTCTACCCTCAATATTGGCGGCTTCTCCATCCCCGGTATCTTCCATCCAGAAGACTTTTAGAGATGCGAGACACTTTGCTGGAGGTCTTATCCCCCGTCCCTCTGAAAGTACCAAACACTTCACCATCGTCCGGCACTCACATGGACTAGTTTTCTACCAAGGACCCAGCACCTCCATTGCGATCACCATTTTCTCCGATGCACCACTTCCTCCAGACCGCACTTTATGGTTACAAAGCAAGGGGTGGAGTGGGAAAACTGGCATGCGCCTGAAAGGTTTACTGGGTCAAAATGAAAGCTGGCTAAATGTCACACCCAAGACACCTATTTTGGCTTACCAGCTCAATCCTAGCGATGAGAGAGCATGGCAACGAGATATACAAAAATTCCGTAAGAAGGGGCCATCGAAAGTGCGCGAGAAGCATCTTGTGCGAGAAACCGCTGTGGTTGCGATTCCTGCTGAAGCTGAGGATGGATATTTCCATATTGTGTTGTGCTTAGGAGATAAGAAGAAGGTTCTCTGCCAAAGCCCAGTGTTTCGCGTTATATCCGCTTCCCGAAACCCAAGTTCAATCAGAGGAGCTAGTTTGACAACCCTCCCATTAGAGCTGGGCGTTATGGTTGGAAGTGTAGCCGTCAATATGTATGCACAAAATACAATCGGTCGCGCCACAGCTATAGCTGCGCCAGTCACCTCTGTTGTACAGGGTTCTGTCGCAAAATATATGCCATCGGTCTGGGCACAACAGGCTGTGTCTACCATGTATGGAATCGCAGAACAAAAGATCAGCTCCGCTGTTGAAGATGGAAACGAAAAGCGAGGCGAAACTCAGAATCAAGCTCTAGTCAGTGCTGGAAATATCGAGGCAACTCTTGACGAAGGACCAAGGGCACCATATCCAATCTCTCTTGTTGGACGCTGCCAGTCGGATGTCAGTATCATAATCGAAGGATTTGGTATGCCAAAATTTAGTCTGAATGAAGTTGCAGACAGTGTCTTGCAAAAGCTCGAAGGTTATTACTTTGGTTGGGCGCGAGTCTATAACAAGAAGTCGAAAGATGAGGTACCATGGTGCCAAGCAATTGTCTCCGTAACAATACCAGATATCACGCAACTAACCCGCGTCAAAGTGGGCCACACACCTAAGAAGAATGTCGCTCTTCGTTTGATGACGGACTTTGATGATTTAACTTTCGAACAAGAAAAATGGGAGGTTCAAGTCATGGGTTTCATCCGACCGGACAATCCTGCTCAGTGTGCTATGATCAAAGAAGAAGTTGGAGATGGTAATCAGTCCTTCATAGATGATGCGTTGATATCAGAATTCAGAGATATTTCTATTACTCAGGGAATGCTAGATCATCCAGCCTGGTCGGTCGAAGCGGTGATGCGGCACAAGCTTCAGGAACGCAAGACCAGCGGATTACAAAAGATCAGTGAGACGGTCTCTAATACTCGGCTGGCGGCACAGCGACAGATCAATCTAGTACCGTTACACAAAGCCGGCGTGAGGCTCGAAGCACACAAAACCCCTGACAACGCGGCGATTGCCACAGGCTTTTATGTTTTGCGATGAAGGACTGCACATATTCAATAGACTTTGTATCCTTTTGGATTTCAACTTCGTAGCTTGTAAAGCTGTATATTAATTAGACTTTATACTTGGTAATCGGACGGTGCCTTCTAAATATCTACATTGTTCAAATTAGGTTCTTAATTGCGTTACAACGCTAACAAGTGCTTGTCAGTCTTTCAGTATCTCTACAACTTACGGAATCCTCTGCACTTGTCTCCCATTGCCGTTCAAATCTTCGATCTTCAGTTTCTGTTTTACTATACAGGTCTTCCTTGTCATTTCTTGCCCTTCTTCCCAGAGCTCAGTCTCAATTTATTTACTAGACTGTATTCGTACTAGTCTTGCAATGTGAGCCTTAAACTGCTACAAACAGCACTTACTTTCAAATCTTGAATCCTCTTGACTCCTTCAATTTCAGCCCCCACGTGACACTTGTGATCCTTCTGGTATCAGAAGTCCCAAAAATGCACGCAATAGCCAAATAGCAAGTATCGTAACCAGCGTGACACCAATGTCGCCTCTTCTAGCGGAGACCCATGCCAACCATACTAGTAGAACGTCAGTTTTCGCATCCATGTCTTCTTTGGGGTGTATTACGTACGATTCTTCTTGAAAGAATCTCTGCGGCTAATATGCCTTATTTGCCAGGTGTCATCCATCTCCAGCAGCATTGGTTCATTTCGGCTTGGACCATAAGTGCACCGCTTGTCGTCGGTGCTGCTGTCTCGATAATCTTCTTGAACGCTGTCGTCTTTCAGAGACTCGATCCAAGAAAATCTCCTCCGGGCCGCAGCTTCTATCATTTCGATCATTTGGGGAACCCATTTAACACCCTCTAGGTTTTGCTCAAAGTTGCGCCTCAGTTCCGCTTGCGCATCCTCGAGTTTCGCAATCCCAGAAAATATCCCGTCTATGCGTTGCCGGAGCGTTTCGATTTTGGCTTCATCCGGGCTCTGCTTGGAAGCAGATTTAAATCTGCTTTTGACACTTTTCGAATCAGAGGGGCTCGCCACTTGGCTCATCACCGCCAGATTTACACGACTCTCCTTCCTGATTTCTTCCTTCAGCGCACTCAATGACTTGTTCCACCGCTTCTTGACCACGTTCGCATCCAAATACTCGAACGGTGGCATTGACTCCCAATTCGAAATTTTACCCACCGAATCGCTGCAGCTGCTACACACGATACGGTCGAGTGCATAGAATGTTTCCATGACATTCCACAGTGACATGGCAGCTATGGGATGCTGGAAGAAAAGAGCTGGTAGCTGTATCTCCTTGATCGATTTGCACTTATCAATGGGCAAACCTTTAACCGGTTTAGTTTGCCACCCAATGATACGTCTACTCCATTCTAGGTTCATACGGTTTGGGGTATTGATCTCGAAATATTCTGCTGCTGAAGCAGGAATACTAACTGCATCCAATTCAGGAGAATGCAATACTGCTGGCGGTGAAGGTTGTCGGGCCAATGAAGTCGCGATATCTACGTAAGAATTAAAGCTGACCCTAGGAGAGGTTGCGACGCCCATTATATCGTTATTATTTCAGGCCGCTGGTGATTTGGGATTGGTACGGATTGTATGTTGACCGGAAACGTCTTGTGGGGATTGAGATATAGATATATGGATGTACTTGAAATGTAAGGCATCTTTCAATGCCGCATGGTCATGACTGTTGACGCCTCTTTTGTTTTACGGTGAGAGGATGGGGGAGGGTGAAGTGTGAGAGGGTGTTGTGCCTAAGGTCACAAACCACATCGGAGTCGTGGCTGACGGTCGCGTGCAGGCGTAGTGTCACTGCAATAGGGAGAACCAACAAATAATAAGCCATCGCCCTTGATAAATTGCGGGTAAGTAATAAGTAGGATAATAATGAGCTGAGCTGAGGGGGGCGTCCCTCCGGTGTGCCTATGGTATGTATTTTGGTGAGCCTTTGATGTGCCTTGGGTGCCTTCGGTGAGGGAAGAAGGAACGCAGGCTCAGGACTCAGCCAGCATGGCGCAGAATGGCCCCCAATTACATATATTTGTGGACAGTAGATCTCCCTTCCTCCCCGGCAACAATACCATCTTGATCATCAAGGACCCCGCGGTCGCAACGAAGCGCGCGCGACAAGGGAACTTTCACACATTCGATGGTTTCAGGTCTTCACATGAGCAGGGGAGAATCAGGGCCTACCTCCGAAGGTTGCGCAATGTTACATTCTTGTTATACATGGAACCCGATGCACAATACACCTTTTTGGGTAATGTCCTATGCGTGTGTCGGATATACACAGTTATGAGTACGACGGCATAAAAAGAAGTGACTCCAAATGAGCCGTCATAGCCATTCTTGCGAGGCAAATGGCAATCATGAGTCAAAGGAGGAACGAGGATAAGACATCATTCATGTGTGGTTGTCGCGCAGTTGAAGGTGGCTTGGACTCGCTCATCTCTATCTGGTCAACGGAAACGAAAATCAGAAGGACATTGTCCGATGCCCTGGGTAATGCATGGTTGAGAGGACATCAAGAAAAAGCAAACATGAAGAATGGGGGTGTGGATCATTGATCACAGTCTTTCTCCAGCATGTTATTTGCATTTATTGGTGGCTGCACCACCTGCCATTTGTTCATGCAGCCTCTATGCTGTGTAACGTCTGGAGATGCTTCCAGAGGCTGAGGCGTAGCAGCATGGGCAGGGGAGGCTTGAGGCTCAAGATTACAATTCAGGAACAAACTGACGGATTGTCTGTAGAACTGCTTTATAAAGCCGAAGATTTCCATAAGCAAGAGCGAAAATGATGCACATAGTCGCAAAACGTCATCATGCACGACCCCGATAGCCTCAACATTGCTGGTACAAATATCTTCGATCCGGAAAACCAGCAAGCAGAACGTGAGCACAGAGCAGCAATCGCAGCAAGATGGCAGGTTAAAAAGGTTCTCATCCACCTGTCGGATAATCCCCCCTTGAAGGATCCATATGCCTATAAAGATATAAAGCCAAACCATGAGATTCGTGTTCTCAAGCTTTATGCAGGTGCACCAGGTTCAAAATTGGTATGCTGCTTGATCCCAAGTTCCTTTCAATCCCCAGGATCGTCTGCTGGGGAGGTTGATAATCCACATATCCCATATGATGCCTTATCATATTATTGGGGCGATGCTCATGAAAAGCCATCACATGAGATATACGTCCTCAATGATGATAATGCCCATAGCGGATGGTCAAAGAAAGGGAAAAATAAGAACCTCGCACTAATGGCGGGCCGAATGTTGATTCGAACAAATCTCAAGGATGCTCTTGAGCAGTTGCGTTCCGAACAGGATCACGTACTCATCTGGGCAGATGCTGTGTGCATCAATCAAGAAAATATCAAGGAAAGAACCGCTCAAGTAGCTCGCATGCACGATGTCTACAGCCAAGCCAAGAAAGTTCACATCTGGCTTGGAAATCCCAAGGACGAGATTGAAAACAAGAACGTCTTCAATTTTCTCCGCACGATTCTGGACCTGAAGGAGCTAGATCGAGTAGTTGAAAGGTTAGAGCAAAAGAGCGGGAATAGCTCCGATAAAAGTGATCGCCAAAACTGCAAGTCGGCCATCGAACTGATGCAAGCGAAATGGTTTAGCAGAAGATGGGTCATTCAAGAGCTTGCCTTAGCCACGAATGCGCACGTTCGTCGTGGGAAGCAAGAAATGCCGTGGTCCGACTTCGCCGATGCCATTGCCTTATTTATGACGAAATATGACCAGATCAAACGCCTTGCATTTAGAGGGACGATAGATTACTCGACATCCTTAGTTCCTGGCGACCATCATATCAACTCATTGGAAGCAAAAGCTTTAGGCGCCTATGCGTTAGTAACTGTCACGAACGACCTCTTTCGAAAGTCAAATCAAGGGATAATTCTACAGCGCCTTCTTAGCCTAGAGGTGCTGGTGTCTTCAATGTTGTTGGCGTTTGAGGCAACGGACCCTAAAGATACAGTTTTCGCTGTCCTTCAGATTGCGAAAGATTTGCAAGGAAGTGACCAGAGCTACAGTAAACGAAGCTGGGGGTTGATCTTTGACCTGGTGCCAATCATTCTTTTCATGATGTGGACAATTAGCAACCGCGTCTCAAATACCAATGCGGTTGCTTCTGAACTTGCTCTCGTAATCACAGCGCTGAGCACACAAAATATCATCATCATTTTCGTTGCTGTGTGCAGGTTTTTACTTGGCCTCTTGATACCGCTCCTTGTATTACGTATTATCCGTAGAGCCCCAGCACAAGTTTTCCATTCCATCACGGCCGACGGCAATCAGCCCAAGACGCTTGACAAACGAATTGAAGCGAACTACAGAAAATGCCTGGCTGATGTATGCGCAGACTTCATCGAATACTGTATCGAGAGCTCAAATTCACTTGATATTCTGTGCAGGCACTGGGCACCGGTACCCAGCTCATTATCCCAGAGTATGATAGTTGAAATGCCATCTTGGATTTTGCCAATCACCGGAAATGCCTTTGGTGGGCCATCGCAATCACAGAGAAGCAGAGTTAACGGAGATAGCTTTGTTAGAGGCACTGAACGAGGTAGCCACTACTCTGCTTCTGGCAGTATTCCTCCATCTTATAAGTTTGGGAAAACAAATGCTGTGCATGACGTTCCAGAGGAAGAAGATAAGCCCAGCGAAGATGGCTTCACAAAAAAGCAGTCTCCTGAGCAGAAGAAAGAGTACCCGCGTCGATTTGATGGAACACTAAGGGTAAAGGGATTCAGGCTTGGCATTATTGAGCGAACAGCACCTGTTGCAGGTGGTACAATCACCCAAGCCGCATTAGAATTGTGCGGCTGGAAACGAGGTAACAAATCAACTGACTCAGATCAAGTTTGGCGCATTTTGGTTGCGAATCGAGGACCGGACGGAATTAACCCACCAAACTGGTATCGAAGAGCTTGTACTGCCTGCTTGGAATGGTATGAAAAACAGTTAGAAGACACTTTCAATACCATGACGCTCAAAAATATGAAGGGAACGCCAGCTGGAAAGGTTGAGTTTCTCGACCGTGTGCAGCAAGTAGTCTGGAATCGAAACATTATTAGCATCGCAAAGCAGGGCAGTGAAGTTAGAATGGGAACTGCAACTCCGCAGGAATATGCGAGCATAAATTTGGTCGGAGTCGCACCACAAAAATCACAAAAGTCAGACATTGTGTGTATTCTATACGGGTGTTCGGTGCCAGTCGTACTCCAGCCAATACCATATACCAAAAGCTATAGGTTTATTGGCGAGTGCTATGTTCATGGTGCCATGGATGGAGAAGCGGTTGATCCATTAAGCTGGGGCACGAGCACCAAAGCAGAATGGTTTGAGCTCCACTAGCCGCCTCTTTCTATTAGAGTGTGCGCATAGTGGGCCTGCCCGGCCATACTCTGTCAAAACTAGATAAGGACATCTATATGTATTTTCAATGTACAAAATACTTCTCAGTAAATATGATGTGTGTCGGATCACTCTACCCGTGGCAACACCACGTAATTGCTACGCAGTTGCCTGTTGGGTTGAATGTGATCTGATTGTTGAAGGATGAATCAAGGGATGAGGATATGCCTCATCCCTAAGTCATGTGACGAAGTCACATGACCCATCCTCCATTCAGTAACTAATCTATACTGGTAAATATTGATACAAACACTGGGCATACTCTAAGAATGCCCGAAATCCCTATTGAAAAGAATCATTCTGATTGGCCAATTGGGTCAAGGGAGCTTCCCTATTGGCCAGAATCCCATTCGCAAATGCCTCTCCAAACCGCCCTTGCAAACCGCCCTTGCAAAACGTCCCTACAAAACGTCCTTGCAAAACGTCCTTGCAAACGTCCTTGCAAAACGTCCTTGCAAAACGCTCCGTATCGCTCCGTAAATTACTCCTCCTGAGTTCTCTCGACCCACTCTACGGCTCGTATGTCGATTGTATTTGAATCAATGAGTTGCTTGAGGCCGTAAAAACTTTGCTTTTGGTGAAGGAATCAGCAGGATTGGTATCACCACTTACTTATTTGACTTCCGCAATCTCTTTGCGTTCGTACGATTAACGAAGGCAAAAAACGTCGATTATAAAACGTTTTTCTTAAGTAGTTCCTAGTTTTACGAAGCAATCGTATAATAACTTCGAATCCGTACAAAGAACTAAAGGAAAAGTAATATTAAAGATTTTATCGATCGTTGCTTTAATCGAAGCGCCGATATCGAATTCGTGGGTTATAGCGTAAAACTCAGAAACTAGTACGCTTTTTGTTACTCGTTTGCACTTGACCGATAACTAGTAAACGATATTTGCGCAGTTTTGATTGTTAGCTAGTACTAATATATATCCGATTTAAAATAAAAAGTTTTTGTTGTTAGCGAAAAATGAATCTGTAAATACTAATAGTTTCAAAGTTTCGATATTTAGCTTAACGAATCGAAAGCCGCAAGTTGAATTGTCAATTTGCTATTAAAGTCGTTTGTTGAAAACTTTAATATTTTTTTTATTAAGGTTAATTGTTTAAGCTGCAAAAAATAAATCAAAAGAAGCTTCAAGTTGTAATACAGAAGCGATATAAGCTTCTTTCGCGCGTTGAGCAATATATTGATTTTTAATGTCGACAATACGAGTCAAGCTTTTAAAACTAGTAATCGAAAAAAAGCCGTTATCGACTAGTTTAAGGTTTTTGTATTAGCGTTTTTAAAAAAGCGTAATAGTTCCGGCTTTGTCGAGCTTTATAAAACTTTCGTTAAACTTAATTAAGTAGTCGAGTATAAAAGCTTTTTTATTTTTGGCTAAAAGTTAAGCTTTTTCTAGCTTGCTTTGCTTTAGATTTACAAAGTCGAAATTTTCGAAAAACAGTGTGTCGTCGATTTGTAAGCTAACTAATCCGAAAAGTTCGTTTTTAAGCAAAAAGCACGAGTTATATATTAATTAATTTATTCTGAATTTTTTCAAGTAGTAAGTGTAGTAAGTTTGGAACTAATAATTGCCGGCTTCCGGAACTTCGTAAAATAGTTTAACTACTTTAAAAATTGAGCTTTTCTTTAAATTGCGAGCTAGTTCTGGTAAAAGTGTAATATAAAAGTTACAGTTGAGTTTAGTAGCTGATTAAACGTAAGTTTAAGTAATGTCTCAGAAATATAAAGTCTTTTTGAACTGTAAACAAACTGCAAAACAAAGTATTAAGCGTTAGCTGACTCGTTGAATTGTAAGTAATTAAATCAGTACGATTTTTTTCTTCAAATCGTTGTAAGCTTGAACTACTAAGCGTGATTTTTTAAAAGCTCGGTTAGTTTTTTTGTTTTTGATTTCGTCGACGAATTTCGAATTAAAGATTCGTACGTTTTAAAGAACAGTAGCAAAGTTTACAATCTCAAATACTTCTTTTTTTAGCAAGCTTGTAATTTTCAGTTAGCGAAAAGTTGCAAAAAGTTCGTCGTTTTGTATAAAAGCCGTAATATTAGAAAATGAGTTTTTGCGAAGTTTTTTTCGGCCGCGTTTAGCTGGTTGTAGTAGTTGTAGCAGTAGCTTAACAGTAATAGAATTTTCGGGCTGTAACAGTTGTTCGAGGCTTGTAGCAAAGTTTACAGGCCGTAAAAATTGTACAAACTTGTTATTTTTTTCGCTTTTTTCTGTATAGTAAAGCTTTACAGTTGTTAATCGGAAAGTAGTTGGGCTGTACAGTAAGCTAATTACGCAGGATTCTTTTTTAATTGATATCAACTTGTATAAGCCGTTTTAGTAGCTACGGCCGCTTGTATTTTTTTTTTTTTTATACTAGTACAAAGAAGTTTAAAAGAAGTTGTAAATAGCGTCGATTTTAGGTCTGTTACGCATATTAAAAGCATTATTAACTTAGTATACAGCTTTGAGCTTTTTGATTTTCTTTATAGCTTTTTTAAAAGTCGTAGCTCGTTGTTGAACAGTAGCCGGTAAAACGTCGAGCTCGGTAATTTGCAAGTATGCTTCGTAGACTAATAACGTTAGTACAAGCTTGTCAGAGCTTGCGGAGTTATTTACAGCTTTGAAAACTATTTGTAAAGCTATATTTCTGTCGATATTTTGAATTTCGGCTGTAATAATTTGAAAAGCTCGTCGCAACGAGCCGTAATATCGCTCGACTAAGCTAATCGAGTAATAAGCTTCTACTAGTGCGGTTTTGATTTTGATATTTATAAAGCTAGCGTGCTGCTTGAATTTCTTACTAACAAAGTTTTTGCCGGCGTCGGTAACAATCAAGTCGGAAAAGCTTAAATAAGTATTAATCCAGTATATACGTAGCACGTTTTATGTATGCTTTGCGCTGATATTTTGAAGCTATTTTCTCGCTTAGTATCGAGTAGCCTAGTCGACGATATAAAGCAATAAGCTTTCGCTAATATACATAATGTCGACAATAATACAGTAATTGAAATCAATATTGCTATTTTCGATTGTGAACTTGAATTTACCGAAAATTTACTATACTTTTAGCAGTAAAAACAATATCGAGTCAAGTACTTTAAAGCGTTTTTGTTAACTTTATAGCTAGCGCAAGTTAGTACTGCTTCGAGCTTTTTTACCGAAAAGTAGCCGAATCGACAATAAAGCCGGCGTAGTTTAAATCAGTAAAATAGCAAAAGTTATTGTCGAAAAAGTTTTTTAAAAAAAATTGTAAAAAAGTATCTCAAAGCAAAAATAAGTAGCTAAAACGACGTACGACTAGTACGTTGCTGTTCGAAGTAACTAAAACGTTTTTCAAGTTGTTTAAGTAAATCTGTAAAAAATCTATATTCGCAAAACTAAAAAAAACGAATATTCGACTTAACAATATGAAATTGTATTTGTTTTAATAAAGTATCGAAAAAAATTGAGCCGATTAACGTTGTAAAGCCGATATTAAACTGTATTTTAACTATTTTTTTTGTAAAGTCGTCGATATCGATATTAGTTTTGCTTTAACGTTGCAAAGCTTAAAGTTAGCTATAGCCGGCGGTTAAGTGTTTAAAGCGCCGGTATCGATTATAATGCTATAGAATTAGCTAGCGTTGTAGCGTAATAAGTTAGCAAAAGTAGCAGCGTAAATATTAGCGTTGTACGGATCGTTTTCAGTTATTTACAGAGCTGTTGTTATAAGTACGGCTCGTAGCTGCAATCAAATAGTTTACAGTTCGATTACTTAACTCTGTAATTAGTAAAGTCGTATTGCTGCTTGCAAAGCAGCTTATTGCAAAACACTTTATTTGATTGCCGGTACTATGCTCGGAGTTCACGTTAAAAAAAAAGTCGAAATCAAGATTAGCTTTAACTGTTAAAGCGCTAAAAGCTTCGTTAATACTTTCAGAATCGCTTTCGCTATTATCGTCGCTTTTAAAAGTTATAATGTATTAGCGTAAACTGTTGTTGAAATGCTTGTTAAAGTTAAGTGTTTTAGTGTCGAACTTGTTTAAGTTACGAGCTTTAAATCGGGCTTTTGCTTTTTTTTGTTTTTTAAAAGTGTAATTCTACGAACGACAGTTCTTTTTTTTGCAAACAAAGCAACGGCTTTTTCGGCGGCTGTACTAGCGATTGTTTTAGCCGGTATTGTGTTTTTTTCTGTAGTACCGTCGGTCCGTAAAGTACACTAAAAAGCTTAAACTAGCTGTTTTATAAGTTTCGATTAAAAAGCGTAAGTCGTTAATTAAACTTGCTACAGTGCTTAATAGTTTGTAACAAGCATATCGGCAAGCTTTATTTTGTTAGCAGGCCGTAATAAGCTTATTATAAAAAAAGCTGTTAGTTCGGAAGCTGAGTTTTAAGCTATGTTAAAGCTGTCGTAAAGTTTTGATTAGCAGTTAAAAGCACTTTATAGTTAGCTTTCCGGAGTTGCTAGCGATCACGTTTTTAAAAGTTGTATTGTTTTACTGATTTAGTACGCTACGTTTGTATTTAAATTTTTTGAAGTAATTAAAAGTTGCAGCGCATATTTTTTCAAAAGTAACGGTGCTGTTAGTATTTTAAAATTAGTGTAGTAGTAATTAAAAGCTAAGTTTCGTAGCATAGTTGAATAAGCTTAAGCCAGCGCTGCTTTCGGTATACTTGCTTTATTGCACAAGTCGAGAAATATTGTTAACTTAAAGTCGAAATTGTCGTTCTTTTTACTGTACTTAATATCGTCGGTATACAACTTAGTCAAAACAGCTAGTTTTCTGCTATAAGTACGATTTCTTTCTATTTGTGCTTTTGTGCTAAAAAGAAAAAGTAGCTAAGCTTTTTCTTTTTTTTTTTTTTTTTTTCCGAGATATTTAACGGATCGGAAATTGAAGTTCGACAGAACTGAGTTACAAGTCGTTTTTGTATTTTTTTCAAAAGTTCTTCGGATTTTACTTTGCTTAAGCTTTTCGGCTGCTTCAGCAAAGCCGCAATCTTTTCATTACTCTATATATAACGCTTTTTTTCGTTTGCCGCTTTATGTAAAGTTTGGCCTAGCGTTTTTGACTTTGTACGAAGTAGTATATAAACACCGCTAGTGTACAAGTAGCTTCGAAGAATTTGACGGTTCGAAAGCGTAATTTTGTTGAATTCTTTTTTGTCGAAGCTCTGAAAATTATCTTGAAAAAGCTCCCAGAAGTCAACGTCCAACTTTGTATAGCGTGTGTATTCTTTAATTCTTGTATTCACGTATAAGTTGAGGTTCTCCACTGTAGCTTTCTTCGCGTCAATACTGTACTTTCACTTGTGTTCGTTGATTGGCTCTTGGCTTCCGGAGGGGCTCGCAGAGGTAGCCATGGCGAGTTGAGTACGCGTAGAGTTCGATTTAGGGATTGGTTCGAAGCAAGTAGAGTTGTGGGTTCGGTGCAACGTCGCAGGGATTGAGAGGTAGGGTTTGCATTGAATCGGATTGAATTGAGTTCGATATTCTGATTTGAAAGATCTAACTGATCAGTTCGGATCACTCTACCCGTGGCAACACCACGTAATTGCTACGCAGTTGCCTGTTGGGTTGAATGTGATCTGATTGTTGAAGGATGAATCAAGGGATGAGGATATGCCTCATCCCTAAGTCATGTGACTTCGTCACATGACCCATCCTCCATTCAGTAACTAATCTATACTGGTAAATATTGATACAAACAATGTGTTTTCATGAAAGTGTTAGTTCCCAATCTGTGTATGGACCGACGATAGGCCAATTCATAACTATTCTTCTTACTTTCTCACTATGCTCTCTCTCAGCTACAAATTGAAGCACACACCGTGTTGCAATTTCAATTCAACGGATCCCAGGCAATGAACTTGAATCAACTCGCAGGCACTCACAGATAGGGCGAATATCTCTACCTCTACCACCTTCATCACCCTTACTCTCATCGTCCGGGTCCAGCGCCCACTCCTTCATCCACACGTCCACAGCTTTCCCCAAGAGACTCTTCTAGCACGCCTTCCTCCGCCTCCATTCCCTTCCTTACCTCCGTCCTGATCTTCCCAACCACGCCGACTTCCTATTATTCCTGGTTTTAGGCGTTAGACCGCTCACTGCATTCCGGACACTCTTTGCAGATCTGCGTCGCTACGGCTATCGTCTTGGTGCGAAGACCCACTGTTCAGAAAGCGAGAACCATGTAATCCTTGAGAGGCATACCGCCTCCGTGATGGCGCTCGCACACAATACATTCTATGATCAAGGTTTGCCTTGCGGACTTGGTGGATTGGTTTGGGACGCCGTGGCGGTGTTGTTGCTTGGGAAATAACGGTGTTTGGCATTGTTGCTTGGTTGATTTTCGCTCGAATTGAGAGTTTTTCGCGGGCTTGTCCTTGTCTATTATCGCTTGCTACCCGTCCATGGCTCAATAAACAGTCCATGAGGGTAGCATTTGCTTGGAGAAGCATAGATTAAATCCTAATACTCGTTTCTAGTAATCGAAGGGTTCCATGTGACCACTCAAAGTCTCCCTCAGCACTTTTTGACTAGCCTAATCGCGGTGGAGTTAATGTGTCCGCACATTCACTGTCAGTATAATAGCTTAATTCTTTTCACAACATCTAAACATCCCTTCGTACCTTACTTTAGAAAGCGCAGCACATACTCATCTATGTGTTTGGGAATCTTCTACTTCTGACTTATGATAGAGGCTAAGCACCAAGGCAATAGCGCAATTTTTTTCCGCTCAAAAGCCTTCTCCCAACTTGCTATCACCTTCAGGTCCTCCAATCAGTCTCTATAAAGCAGCAGCGTAAGGATAGATTAATGGAACACCTGGAAAAATTATTTCATCGTTGTGGCGATCAGACTTTATACTGCAATTTTCGTATATAGGAAAATAATTTTCGCCTTGAAGCGAATAGCATTAAGGAGTGACACCGATTGTGCTTAGGATGACTTCGTTGCTCCCAAGCCTGCCATCATTGAAATATTCAGCCTTCACTTTCTTGGAACTGTTTCTTTTCTCAGTTCTAGTGACCGAATACATGGATATCTAGTTAACAGTTTCGATTCATAACGTAATATAATACGGCCGGATTGGCCGCAGACTGAGTTCCGGAGCAGGATATCACTTATTAAGCCAATCGTCCATCCCATTGTTGTAGAGCAACTCCTCATATTGCACCTTAAATAGTAAGTCCTACCTCTTATCTAGTCATTTACCTCTTGGTTCCTTGGACAACATGAGGCAGCCTAAAACAAACCCGCCAATGTACTATAAGATATGGGGCTCCTAGCTGCCGCCTCCATGATTACCTGTCTTATAGATGTGTTTTCCAGAAAGAGAAATACCCGCACTTCTGAATTAATCTCGCGCGCGAACTAGTTCTTCAAGTCCATTGAAACAAGCGAGTCAGTGTGCACTGGTTTCTCCGCATTCCCTGCTGAGCACTCGTGCTGCCTTGGCTAAAACCAATCAGTAACTAGTTCGCTAACCTTCATTTCTGAAGTAGCACGTTCAAGAATACCGCGCGATCACTGTCAGCTGCGTCGGCGGAATCTGGAGACGGGCTCATTCAAAAATGAGTTTGCGTGATAGTGGCCGTTAAGATTGAATGGTGGCTCGGTCTATATCCAGTACTATGTTTACTTATTCAAGTCATACACGGCCGGTGCTTCCGAAGCTGGCCTTACATAATAACTTGCAGTAAAATAATATAAACAGCAATGTTATAAAAAGATAGTACACTCTACTAAGTTTTTTGTTGAGTTCTAGTTGATTAAATTAATGACATTCTATATAATATGTTTAAAAAGCGTACGAGTTTGAATTTACCACCCTGGAAAGCGAAGTGGTTGTAATTTTATATGACTTCCATTGTAATCCGATGATCAGTTCTTTTTCTAACGGGATGGGGATGACACAGCTAAACAGGGTACTGGATGTAGTTCAGGTCCCAATTTTTTTGAAAGAAAGGGGCAATGTAACGGCACGTTCCATGACCAGGAGAACCGCACAGGGGTAAACATTTAAATAAGGTTGAAAGCTAACGGGGAGGTTGGCCTGACCAGGCTTAGAATGGAAAGGATAGGCCATATATATTGCTCCTTAGCATTAAATAGTCAATTACATACTCCCATATACTATTATCCCCCGTAAATAAAGGCTAAAGCATGGCCACAGTAGAGTCAGGGAGCATAACACGACTTTTTGAATGGCCAGGACCCTTGCGGCTCTTTGTATAGCTTTTGGGAGATCTACACTCTTCATTCTTGTTGGCACAAGCCAGCTGCAATGGGGTAATGGAATTAAGATTTTAATCGTTAACAAAACAAAATAATTTAAGTGTAAAGCCATTATTAAGGAAAAGCTTGGCTATATCAATAAGACCTATCCTTTAGCATTTATTTTTGGGGGAATGATAGTGCCAGGCTCTATTTTGTTTTTTAGTTGTGCTATCATAGTCAGAATGGTGGCAAGTGCTATATGTCCTCTGTTTTGTTCGTTTTTTGCTTTGCGTTCAGTACTCTGACTAGTTGTCACCTCCTAGTAGAGTCTCCTTATCCTACTCCATTTAACCCGCCGTATAATCTCTATTAAGGAGATTACTAAACTATCATTATTCACGTTAAACTGCTACATTTTAATCACGAGGCTTGTTCACGCTCTGGCATGAGGAATAGGCTCATAGTTCCTCCTTCTCCTCCCTCACCTCTATAAAGGTTATTCGGCCAGAAAGTAGATAAGCTAGAAGTTTTTGACCAATGTTGAACCAGTTACGTACATTTGTTCAACATTTATTACTTTGTGCTGAAGAGAAGTTTGCGTTGCTTATTTTTGGCCCCACATTTCGCTAAATAAACTTTATATAGGGTTAGTAGTACTATGTTGTGTGGGTGCAGAAAGCATGGCTAGTTAAATACGAAACTTTAATGATATAACCGACGATCAAGCAACGGTTCAATATTAGCTAAAAGCATATCCGACAAAAACTAATCTACCTATCCGACATTCGTATATCGGGACCTCGACCTTCCGAGTGCTAGTAAGGAAATTTGTAGCGGAACATAGGCTTAGGTCGATGATATAAGTATACGGTTCTCCCCAGCCTAGAAGGGAGATTTCTTCTTCTTCATCTTAACTCCGTTTACTTAAACACACATTTTACAAGATGAGATTCATATCCTTCCTTGCTCTTTCTGCAGTAACAGTTGCTAGCCCTTGCATAAAGTACAGTGACCAAAGCGTTTGTGTCAGTATTAGTACCCCTAGTTAAAACTACTCCCTAGCTAATAGTATTATCACAGACGATTGGAGGCACGGCTTGGGCTGTATGTTTTCATAATTACAAATTATGGAATTAATAACAGCTAACTTCAGCTCTCAGTGTGATCATGTCCCAGATACTGTTGCGGGCAATCCGTGTCCACTGGCCCCCGGCTGGACGGTGAGTTGAATAATACATTGGGACCGTTAGAACTTCTAAGACTAATTAAACTTGTAGGACGTTTACTGCTGTTAGAGAAGATGAAGCTGCTACTTCTTGACCGGCCAGTTCTCCTGTGGGGCAACGGGTTTTATCTCCACGCTTATAAAGCATCAACAATATTAGTTGTTCTTTAATATACTACCCAAAACCATTAAGCCATAAAGCTTCCTTGCACTTTAGAATCTGTCCCTCTGGCTATGCCATTCTGACTATTTTGTTACGGTCCCAGGCAGCCCTTGTATTGAACTGAGAAACCTTGATTGACTGTAAAGAGAGTAACGAGTGTTGCATACACATTCTAGAATGAGACTAAACATATTTTGCACGGTGCTTCACGTGACCGTGAAGCCTCAAAAGCTGGCTAGACGTTACCTAAATACGTCTGGATGAATCTCTCTCGCCTTCTTCTTCCATTCTTTCCCTTCCCTAGCTTATTTTTCTGCAGCCTTAGTGAAAATACTATCGTGCTCTTTTAAGGCCTCTGTATAATTCCGTGGCACTTCTACCTAGCCGGGAAAGAAGCACACTTTAAGATTGAACAAGCGAGTGGAGAACTGTTATCTAGACAGGTTCAACGTATTGCGGAGCCTAAAACTGGCTGCTCTTGTGTTTCTTTATTGTCACTACTATTCGAGTTTAAACTCTGTTAAAATCAACCTCAGCCGTTTTTGGCGCTCTAAATAAAGTATATCAACTTAAAGTATCTAGCCAAGAAAATGCTACGCCAGAAGAGGTGGCCACACCTGGCAGTTCCACACATGGCATCCCAACCCAGCCTATACCAAACTCCAAAAGATCAATACACTCCCAGCGAGATTGCCTAGCGCCTAACCTACCTATTCTATGACTAGACCCAACTTCGATACCCTTTCCATTTCCTGATTATTCATTAAACATTTTTCTTCGCATCCCTCCAAGTCCTCCAGTCCTTCCAATCTGGCTCCTTATACGCTGATGCGCCAGGACGACAAACCCTGTCCACCGTCCGCCTGATCAAGGGGAAAACATCCTTATATGCCTCCCTACCCATCCAGCAATCCAGATGTCCGTACCCGGGGACAACATGTCTTTCATAAAATGCCGCATTACCTTTGCCTATACTTCTATTTGCGTCCGTGCCTTCGCAGCCAAATCTATCTCTCAAGATCCCATAAGTTTTCTCAGTCGCCTCGGGTGAGAGAACGTGGTTGTCGGAGCCCGAAAAGAGCATGATAGGGATACCTTCCAGCTTTGAGATGTTGTTTGGGGTTGTGAGGTCTTTACAGAGAGGCGCGTTACCGGTTACGTGACCGCGGACGCCCATTTGCATGAGGAGGTGGAGGAGGGTCATGTTGACACCTCCAAAGAAGCGGTTTATTTGCCGGTGGGTTGCTTCATTTAGGTTACGGTGGTTCCATAATCTACCTCTTGTCAGCACTCAAATTGGGAAAATAAGGAAGTGGAGGATATACCTTCCAAAAACAAGGGAGCATCTATGACAAGAAACATTGTTACACATCTCGGCCCTTGTATCTGGATAGAATCTCAAAATCTGATTGACCAGCTGCTGAAAATACGAGTCATCCGTGCTACTCGAGCACGAGAACCATTTACCGCCAAACGCGGCATACAGCTTGTCGAAAGGTATAGGTCCCGCGAGGGCCTTGAACATGTTCAGTGTCGCCCAAATAGGATTCATGAAGACCTGGGAACAGGTGATGCCCTTTATCCATTCAGCAGGAATGGTACCGTCCAATAATCCGCTAGCGAAGGCAACGGCGCCCATACAGTGACAAATCGTGTATATCTTTTCGGTTCCCTCTTCTTGCCGGATCATCTCAAGGCAGGCTTTGATATCGTGTCGTGAATCGTAGGTCGTCCAGTTATTCTCCGCGACCTTAAGCTGACAGATACGATGAACGGTCACATATACCCTGTAGCCAGCTCTGGTGAAGTAATTGATCGCGTTGACCTCAATAGTAGGTAGTGAGAAGATGTTCTGATCCACGGACGCACCTGGAACCATAAACAGGATTTTACGCTCTCTTGATGGATTTTGCGACTCCCACATATGCATTAAAGTGTGGACGCTTCCTGATTCTTTTGAGGAGACGATCTCATATGACTTATCGGGCGATGTGTCGTTAATATAGCCGTTGTAGGTGACAGCAGGGTATTGTTGATAAGTGAAGGGAGCGAGAAAGAGATTTGCGGATTGTCGGGCAAAGAAGCCCAGAAAGCTCGCTGCTGAGGAGATTTTGGCGAGAAGGTTTTTGCCCGAGGTTGTGAAAGTGAAGAGTTGTGAGTAGAAATCAGAGGGGGTAATGTGCATCATGCCACGGCCGACGACTTTTGGATCTTCATTAGGTTCTGTGATGTCCGTAATTGTGACATAGAGGGTTGAAGTAGCTGACCAGAATCTCCAAGGACCAAGTGCCACAGAGGAGTCGACAACTTTAAATCCGTGGAAATGGTAAATTTTCTTGTCGGTCGACACCATATCGAAATTATAGGTAAGATTCCTAGTGCCTGGTGCCTTTGGATCGACACTGAAGAGGTGGAAGCTACCTCTCTGAACCATGAAAGGACTACCTTTAATACCAGCACAGGTAAATGTCCCTGTAAGCATAGCAGAGTGGTCTGCACGGTTGATAACTGTTTCGACATCCCAAGCCTTCACGCTCAAAAAGAATCTTGCCTGCTCGCAAAGACCGCGTGCTGTCTTAGCTGCTGTTTCATAGTCTGCAACTTTGTCACCTTGAACTCCATCACCGTAATGAATATACCCAGACATGACCTCGGTGAAGCCAAAGCTACTGGCTTTCTCGGATTTAGTAGTCGCGACAAGTTCGGAAGCGGTTGCAATTCTCAATGTGTCGACTCTCCTAGGTCGAAGCCGTAAAGTCTCATCTGAGAACTGCCCAGGCGGCTGGAATAGATCCAGGATATCATTTTTCGTCTCCAAGTCGATCCGCTTACCAAGATATTGAGCTGCGTGTTCAACGGAGCGTTCAGCAAGTGCTGTAATCGTTGCAAACGGATTCACTCCGAGTGCACTTGGGATTACGGCAGCATCTGTGACCACTAATCCAGGATACGTGTTGTTGTCCTCACCAGTGAAAACCTCTCCAAACTGATTAGTGACTCCCGTTGCTGGGGAGCCATCGCTTGCCATGCAAGCCCCACCAATGGGATGAACCGTAATTTCCTGTTGACCTAGCGCGGCATAAAAAGGATTCTGAACAAATGTTCCTCCTACAGCTTCCGTGGCATCTTTCAAGATTTCATTTAGCTTCTGTACATGGCCACTTCGGCCAACCCCCATAAACTCCAACACTGGCTGATCATTTTTGAGCGTCAAGGTCGCCTGGTTGGAATCGTGGCTCATGATCAGATAAACTTGTGTCCGCTCGATACTACCTTTCCTATAATATGGTCCGAGTATGCGACTACCAAGTGACGCCAGAACATGGTTGACCTTAGCCATCAACCCATGGTCTGTTGGGTATTCTTTGCCGGGAGTCAGTTCCAGCATGGCTTGGAAAAGAGGAGTAAGAGCTTTTGGAACAGCTCCCTCCTCAATAACAAAGCCATCCAGGGGATTCTTATGACCCTTTCGGCAATCGATTATACCGGAAATTGTTGGGCCAATTGGCCTTGAAGGCGATGGATACTGTCGGCCCATAGAGTTGACTTCTTCATCGGTGTTGTATCCAAATGCCAACATGTCGCCATTACCACTCATACCTTTGCCTACTCGGTCACTCATAGGAAGTCCCAAGTTTTTACTTCGTAGAAGGATTTCAGTAGTTCCAATAGCCCCTGCACCTAGGAACACACACTTCTCGGCGTGAACCCATAGCAGATCTTCATATAGATTCTCCTTGAAAGCTCCTCTCTTGTTGCCATGCCAGGCAAAGAATACAAGGTATCCTTCTTCATTAGGGTCAGGATGTTTCCGAATATACCTAACCTCGCATTCACAAAACATCTCTGCACCCCAGTTCCAAGCATCAGAAAGATAGTTTACCAAAGTGCTCGATTTACTCCCATCATTGACCCCTGTACTGTCCATTCCTGTCAAGGCGGATGGGTACATCTCCACTCCAGTGCTGTTTGGTCCACCATGAAATCTCGTCGTCTGGGGAGGCCGATAAAATTCTCCCATTCCAAGCGCCTCGTGTTGTTTCTTTAGCATGTTCAACTTTGGCAATTCGGGCCAGTCCATCGGGTATGGAACTGGCTCTAACACCTTTTCCGCTCGTTTGTAATATTCTTTCAGGGCCCCTGGTACTTGAAGCTCCTCTGGCCAGCAGTCCATGGCCATCGTCGCATCATCGGTTTTCAGAAAGATATTTGCATTCAGTAAACTTGTTCCTCCCAACCCATTACCAACGAATGCGTTCTGGCCCTTTCCCATAATCAAGTGATACAAGCCTGTGGGGTCTCCAGCTTCGACATTATTGCCTTTCAAGAACCCAGGCGCGAATTCGCCTGAAACATGAAATTGCCTCATCGCATCAATAAATCCGCTTGGATATTCGCCAGGCCACCTCTCCTTTCCACGTTCCAAGAGACAAACAGACTCCCCCGCCCTTGCCATACGGCTTGCTGCCACTCCACCTCCATACCCAGACCCAATGACTACCGTGTCGTACTTAGGCCGCAAAAGCTCAACAGGCCTAGAGATCCTAGGAAACTCCTTGATATCGGGATCATCATTATATGTCTGAATCTTCGCCCTTGCTCTCGATTGCGGACCACTTCCAGCGGTGTGATGTGGTCCCCATGACGGAATCCGGTGTGAGCGATCTTGTGCACTGGGACTTTCTCGTTCTAATGTCGAGTCGTTATCCTCGTCTAATCTGTATGGTGGTGTAGGCGGAACTCTGTTTAGACTTCCTGTCGAGGCACCCATGCCAGTCTCTGACCAGGGGGGATGCCCACCATTCAGGTGGTTGCCATTTCCATTGCTGATCCCAAGCCCATTTGATATCCTCAAAGAATCTCCGTTGGCGAAAGTCACCGACGACTTCCGGCCCTCATTGCCTGTAGCCATTTTTCTTTCTCTTCTCGCCTTCAGTTGTTCCAACTCTCAACTGCAAGGTTCCGAAAGAATAAATGTACTGAAATAGTCGTACAGGGATAAAAAAGTTAAACCTCAGTTTCCACCAAATCTTCTCCCAAAAATATCAGTTCAGCATCAAAACATTAAGACTTCAAAATACAGAATCAACAAGAACGACAGAACCTGAGGAACAATCATACATTAATAAGAAATCAGGGTAGAATTTGGACCCCCTTGATAGCCGAAGTCCTAGGGCTGACAATGGCGGAGCTGAGCGTCTGGCGCCCCATATTCTGGGCCCTACCACAATCCGCAAACGATGCCCCCTCATCGATCGCTGGGCTGGGCAACGCCCTCAAAATAGTTCTCCTGGGTGCCGTCCAGCCAATCAAAGAAACGATGCACCAGTGATGCAACGATGAGCTCGGGAATTGGCCAATAGTTTCACGTAAAAGCATGTGTGCAAGAATGGTGGGGGCTGGAGGCTGTATTGAAGATTTGCACCGATCCAAAACAGATACAGTAATTTCGAGGGAAAAACCGTCAGTTTTTTTCAGCCTGGTCCATGTCAACAGAACAGATCATCGTTTGATTCGTGGCGGTGCGAGCCCGAAAGCGATAAATAGTGATGCATTTGGCCATTCATCTCTTTCTCACATCAGAAGCTTAATAAGATATAAGCAGAAGCCTCGGTGACAGGCCGCCTCTGTATTTCAGCCGTTGTGACTTGCAGAAATAGGCCCAAATGTGGCTTGTTTATCGGGTACTCCTACCTCCTCATCAAACACGGCTGAAAAATTCATCAACCTCATCCTCTCGTTGACACCGACATCGACATTTAACATTGACATCCGAAAAAGAAAAAAAAACGCATAAATAGCGAGTCCTGTGTAACTGGTCTTTCCGTCTGCAGGTCGCCGTAATTGACAGGCCAGGTCCCATTTTTCATTGTTAAGACGAAGCCGTGTGCGACCAGTGATGCAACCCAAGCCCATGTGCTCAGAGCCACACCTTTCAGCGGCTATCCACCCCATAGATTATCGGAGCTTGTTGGAAACAGCTGCTGCAGGACCATATTTTGACGACATGCCGGCTGCGCATTCGATAAGTGTCGAATCATCATAATGGTCTCCTTTCATATCACATTAAATGATGGTGTTTGAAATGTGTGATGGCCAGATCTCAACCGCACTCGGTTGCACTTTCAACTGGGATTGGATGGCGTCCTCGCATTTCCATTCCTGGTTCCAACCTGCAAGTCGTAGCCACACACTCATAGCTCCTGATCTCTCTCAAATGCTTTCGTGACATTGATGTTGGATGGTACGGCAGACACCTGAGGCGCGGCGCAATCATACGTCTTCTGCGCTTCCGTTCCCGTGCCGTTTGCATGTAGGTCGTGCATCATACACATCTCCGAAACGTTAAAGATCTTGAGGCTGACTCTGTAGGTGCAGTCAGAACTCAATCTCACCTTGTATACGACGCTGCTGATGGTTAAACTTGGTGCCTAGAAATTTAGAAATAGTCACGTGTGCTGAAGGTAGTACGAATAATGATCCTGAATACGTGGTGTTGTATTTATTCTCGACCGTTCAGATGAGCTTTGTGACTTTATTCATCTCTTACGAGCCTACCAGGTGCGAAGATCAGCCTCGAGCATCAAGAAGCTGTCGTTAATCCGCAACTTTCAATTCTGGTGAATAACTTCATGCTGGAATGTGCTTCTCGATACATTTTAACTTGAAAGTCAAATTCTAGGGAAGAAATACAACAATAAAATTGAGGATAAACCTCCGCTGAGACCAGACGGTTAACGGGCTAGAGAATGGCATTGTAAAAAAAACCACACTGTAAAATACTTTAAACATGATTTTTATAGCACGTTTTATAGTATTATTAGAGCACCTTCCAGTAGGACCTCTTTCATGCCTTAACAGTAACCGGGGGAAGAAGAATCCTGCATTCTTCACCTTTGGAGTACTCTGACCAACCCATGATAGCACTTCGAGAGCCTGTAAGCAGATCATACTCGACAATAAACTTGTTATTTTGATTACCATGGCCTCTCCTCAAGTCCTCTCTGCTTGAAGCAACTCAACAATGTTTGCAATCAACTGAGGGTTCAATGTCCCATGTCTTCCCGAATACTTTCGTAACAGGATGACAACCTATTTTTGATTTCCTGCGAATAGCAACGTGTCGATACCAGGAAAAGACCTAGCAGTATGTCACCACTTACCGCCGAGTTGGCATTTCCACATTCTGATGTGCTGCTAAGGAGCTTTGTATCAAGCCACAGCATATCTCGTGCACAAGATACGCTCTCTGAAATATCGATCGTAGCTGAGGACATACGAGCGTTGAGAACCTCGATATATAGAAGCGCGGCTCGTCTGAAGTCAAGATCCTAGTGGGGTAAATGTTTTACTTTACCAGAAGATTGATAAAAGAGGATCTCCAACGGGAAATGTGCACCTCTTGAGAGCCCTTCGAAGGGATTATAGAATTCTCCTCTAAAGACGGCTGACTACCATACTCATCACCCGCGTCTACCACAGTAGCAAGAAGATTCTTCTGTCTCTCAATATAAATTGATCTATACCATTCTTGGGTCCCGTGATATTCTCGATGCCAGTACTTCTTCAAAGGTCGGTGCTTTGGTGGACCATTTGATGAATCCCGAGTTGTCAGGACTGGGTAACCTTCGCACCAAGAGCCAGATTTAATGCAGCCTCCGCAAATGTGCCTTGCTTCGTCGCCTCCAATATTGCGTCAAGGTCAGCTACACCGCGGTCATATCGCGGCTCCAGGTACGACTAACCTGCCTGGATGAATTTATCAGTAAAAGCGTGACGATACCTGTGGGCTTTACCAACATGTCAAGCAACCAGCTTTTGATGCCCCTCTACGATTTCTCTTAGGCTCCTTGTTCATCATCTTCATATGATCGACTGGTCTTCCAGGTTGAAAGGCCTTTGTTGTGATTCCTGATGATGTTGGGGAATCTCAACACAAGTAAAACGCTCCCATAAAGAAAAGAGTTGCGCTCTTCAGAGGCATCATGCCATGCACCGTTCACGTAAATGCCCGATTCCTACTATGCCAAGTATAGCAAACGTATTAAGCTTCATCACTATGAGAGCAATTTGCCGGTGCTCCACCCCCTAAGCTAGGTCTGCAATCCATCTCCAGGTGTTGATCCAGGTATAAGAATGGGGGCCAAAATTTCTCTCCGGGAGTAGTGAAGTAAGCGGAAATTCTGAGACGCGACAGCTCTCCTAAAAAAAAAAAAAAAAAAAAATTAGAAGTTACTTGATTTATGTTCGCCTTCCAGCAAGCCTCGAAATAGATATTGGCGATTGCCGTGGAGAGCGAAACGTTGCTGCTAAATGTGTTAATAAAGTGCAAGTTACAGCGTGAGCTTTCATTACCATCACGATGACCGCAATCATAAACCAAGCAACAAGAAAGAGCACACGCGTCAGCAAGTCGAACATAACTAGGGAAATTTTCGTTTCCTACTTGTAGTAACAGCCTACTAATACAGAGCAAAGAGATTCCGTGGAAGAGAAGGAAAGTCGCATCAGAGGAGCGATGTAATCTTTACCGTCAACGCGATCAATGGCCGCATTGTACTGCCATATCATCCTCTTACGCATCCATCCTTGTATGCTCCTGCTGCCTCTATATCTGCCATTTGCTAATTGTTACGCACATATTTCTAGGTTGTCCAGCAAGTCCATCGCCTGGTTGCCGGGCCAGCAAATTTATGCCCACGCTTGCACACTCCGACACGCGTTGATTCCGGCGTAACGAAACAGTCTGCAAAGCGTTCTCCATCACGAGTGATATGCGCCTTGTCTTCAAAGTAATCGTGCATCTTTAGGTTATCGATACCGTTCAAAGAAAAGCTGCCTTCGCTGACGTCGACCGCTGTGTTGCACCACTAGAAGAGGTCAGCAAATCATAATAATGACCAGCAACGCGTGCGAGGGAAAGTGGCATACATGGGGATACAAATCATCAGACTCATCAGAATCATCCGCGCTCTGGACTGACACTTGAGCCTGTGGCTCTGGGCGAATTTCTGTATTTTCTTCAGGCAGCCATGCCAGAAATGTCATTGTTGGTGGCCAGAATGCGTCGCCAAGGTATATTGGAACTTTGGCATCCAGCTGTTTCGCTGCGTCCGTACCAAGAGCGCGGCCCAGCAGTGGCAGCAGCAGGAACAAAGACCGCATCATGGAATCAAACTCCTCACGCGCAAAACTGTTTCTAGACGTTCACACAGAAGGAAGAGACACAATATGCATTTCCATCCTCGACCAAATGGTCGGAAGAAACATCGCGCTCTTGTACTAACGTTTGTCTAGAAGAAACGTGTACTCAAATACTTGGTATCATGGGGACAAAAGATAATCCGCGCTGTTGGCTGTTTAGAGTTGATTGAGAAGCTGGCATTGGATGGAACGTCTTTTCAATTTATCCGGAAGCCGGATATGAAGGTCCGGAACTTGAACCCCGCATCCACATTCGGGTAAGTGCATATAATTTACCCGACACATTCCGAACCGAATAACTTAATATCAACAAAGCTCAATACCTTTTGTTCATGAACCTTTACTCTTCTGCGTTGCAGTTACGAGACTGGAGCTGTGCCACCTTGTCAGCTCACGCAGGCGAATCAAGTAGATTTTCCGGCAGTATTTTCTAACGTCCCCAAGTTTAGTCGGCCAAAAGCTCCGCTGGATGTTCCTTGACCCTATACGTGATGATTGGAAAACGAGGCTGAATGTTGCACAAATGTGCTCACAGCTATCGGCTAATCTTGCGTTAAGCTGGGATTTTCCAAGAGCGTTTTTGCCCCTCAATTCCTGCTCATGAACACCCTTACGTAGACTTAGTTGTAGTGCAGTCGAGTGCAGCTAACATTGAAAGCAATTATTCAAGGATGATAATCTCATAAAGACTCTGTCTTCGTGATCTTTTACTATCGGCATTTAATTTCTTGTGAGCACAAGAACCTCCACAAGAGTTATGTTATATGCTTGCTTAGCGAGGTAATGGTTTACATAGTGTCCGGTGTTATTGTAGCCTGCACTAAATGATGTACCAGAGTTGTTGAAATAACTTCTGCCTCCATCAAATTGGACGATATGTGCACAGTATTCACCATTGCCATATCATGAGTCAGATCATGCATATGACTGAGCATGCAAAACTATGTTTAGCCTCGCTCTTCCTGATGTTCTTTTCTCATCCTGTCTCCTTGACGACAAACCCAAATCTTCTAAGTTGCCTAGTCTCGGAAGTGTAATCAACCATTACTTAAGGCTCGTAGCTATCACATATATTCCAATCTTCATCAAGACGATCATGATTTTACTGGGATTCCTTCTTCTTCCTCTCACCATGCTTACCGCTGGCTTCTTGACAACTATTGCCAATTGCATTCCTATGGCTCACCATCCATCATCACCGTAATTGGCACCATTGCCAAAGGCCGCGATTTTGAAGCCGCGCTCTCCTCCTCTAACTCTTCTACATCTTCACTCCTCTCTAGCCGTGGCCATGTTGTTCGTACATCTTTATTTACCTTCATTACCTCTTATCACGCTCTAGTCGGCTGAGCTAATATCAGTAGGGTGGGCCTCGCCGTGACGCTCTGTGATGTACAGAGTTTCGGGGCAAACCTACTCTCCGTCGCCAATGGCATGCGCGACGCAATTAGCAAATTAGGTGTGGACTACACTGTATCTGCTTGTGCTCGTAGCTGTACCATCTTTGCTCAAGCAGACTGGTTCAGAAAGGCGCCAAACGATCCGAAAGACTCACACCAATTTGATAGGATACACCTCTGCAATGATGTACTCTACTTTAGCCCCATGAAGGCCCCATACCTGCTCACCCTATTCACGCCGCTCCCTCCTATAATATTCCCTGTCCCAGCTCTATTCATGAATAATATTTATTGTCTCAAAAGGCTGACACCTTTACAGAACCGGCATAATATCGCACCAAATATTAAGCCTCTACATCCTCATATCGACCCTATTTTGACCAAATGCCAAAAGATGCGCGTTTTTGGAGCCGATGGTCTTGTTCAAGGACAACAATTTGATGATGCAGGCTTCAATCGTATTGTGGCCCATAGCATTCCGGATGGTACACATTGATACATCTTCATGTCTCTAGATCGTTAGGTTTCAGAAGCATTTATCTGCATTTTGGTTCCTTTGCTGAATGAGCCTCGTCACAGATTCGTCATCTCTTTTGACTTGAAATCTTAAGTTCTGTGATGTCAATGAAGCGAACCTATACAACCCTTCTTCTATCAAGGCTATGCGTTCGATATGCCTATTCTACGCCTCGTCGGCCTTTTGTGCCCTCCTTCCTATTATATGGCATTATCGTTAGGCAGTATACTGTACATAACATTAATATTACGTGGTAGATTGATCGTCTTGTCTCTGATTTATGCGCCTTCAGAAACAATCATGAATTATTGTCAATGTATAACAACCTTTTCACCAGCGTAAGGTCAAAGTGCGAACCATATTCCTCTTCTGTTGGTACAGTGTACTATTTCCAAGTTGCAAGTAACACTTAGGTTGAACTTGAAGCAGAACAGAGCTTCCATCTTAGGAAATACATTCAGAATAGATAAATTCACGTGGGAAAGAAATGGACACGTATCAATCAGTTATATTAAGCACTGCTCAACGGAGTCCAGAGCGATAGATTATGAAATCTTCTTAGCTCAATATCTTATAATATCTGCAAAATATAGTGAGCACCAACACTGGCTGCACTGGCCGTACTACCAGGCCCATGGCTTAGAAGGCGTTCCTTCCAAAAGACGTCACAATAATGCTTCTCATATGCACCCCGTTTTTCTCGGGAGTCTATCCCATTAGATGTACGTAGAGATGACTCTTCTATCCGAAATCATATCCGATGGCAAAGCATACCGCCTCCTAAAGTCGATCCAAGAATCAAGATGATTATGATTTAATATCCGAGCTGTGACCTTACATGAAAAATCCTGCTTACTCTTGACTGCGAACTTGAGTTTAAGAGATAAATATTAGTCAGTTCTCTGGTGGAGCAAAAGATGCTTAACCAATTAGAGGTAATGTAGACTCGGAAGCTAGGATTTGAGCATAGAATGAGATCTGAACCAGGTGATGTGTTATCATCGACTTATGCACGGCACGAAAGCGTTGAGCTAGCCAGCCCTAATACCTGAGCCTAGTAGCTCCTTAACTCAGACCGAAAGGAAGATTCTACAGAGTTCAATGTATTAACATAGTGATTCTAGTAAGTGACATCTCCTCAACCCCTTGAAGGGCTATGAAACTCGCCGTTGCCGATCGATGCTACGATTGCTAAACCGTACTCAACGATTTGCAAAGCTACCTTGTACAATACCCACATACATCCAGCTGCTTCCGAATCGACTTTTCTATACCTTCAACCATAATTATATGCGCCGCCAAGCTCGAGCTCTGGAGTATAGCCTTCGACCTTACCACGAGCTTCTGCAAACTCTTCACTTGCATAGAGACAACACCTCCAAAAATGCATGCCTCTTCTTCGGCATCTACGTCATAGTCCCTCAACAGTAATACGCCCTGTTCATAGCCGCAAACCACTTCATTTGATTTCCAGATCTCGCGGTGTTTCTGTCTCCATTCCTCCGTTGGAACATACACATCATCGGGATGCAATTTGTTGTACTGCATGGTCAAAAGTGCCAGAATTTTATCGTAAGACGACGCAAGTTTATCATAGAGTATGATGAGTAGCATCATAAAATGCGAGATGGAGGTACAGCTCAGGCAATCGAGAAATTTTCTACATTGGGCCAAAGCTAGTTTGTTGAAATTGATACACTCCGGGACATTCTTAAAATCGACTTGAGTCTCAGCCGTCGCAATCTTTTCTATAGCCCGCAGTGTTTTATCGGCACATAAGCATTTTGTTGGTTTGATGAGACCGGTTGTCAATTCTTTGGATGATAGTAAGTGAGCAATGTCATCCTCAGAAGCAGAAATCGGCGTACTCTCGGCTACTCCAGGGGTGACTTGGCCACCCCCTAAAATCTGGGAGGTGTACTCATTGAGATTCACCGACTCCAGATGAAAATAATTAGGGTCCCAGTTGGGACTGGTGACGCAAGTTATGTCTCCTACCGTGAGGACTCCTCCTTCACCAGAGAGGCTTGGTTCGAAGAAATCATAAGGGTAGTCATTGAGAGAGTTATGGTTGGTCGTTTGATCAAGCCCTTGATAGCTATCACTAAGAATTTGAGGTAGCGTATTTTGATTGCACAGCTCAGGTGTGGACGGAGTCGAGTCTTCCGATCCTTCTGGTGTATGGAGTCCTTTTTGAGTGGAGGTGGCCAACTCAAGAGCGCTCTTCTGAACTGAAGCAGCCGCGAGAACATTTTTGGTTCTGGCTTTTGGGGTTTTCAGCGCGCAACCGCGTTTCTTTGCATCTTTTCGTTCTAATTGGCGAGAATATACGCATTCATAATTTCTTTGCAAGCACGTTCGACATCCTCCTTTGTCGCGTGTACATTTGATCTAGGACGATGAGCATCATTTAAATATAGAGCGTATGGCGGAGAGACAGACCTTCTTTGACCGGCATCTTTGGCAGGTTACATCCATATGCAGCGAATCCACCCGTTCCACCAGTGCCGCATCCTTATTATACCGCAGAGTCGTGAACATATTGCTCTCTTTGAGGTAACGAAATGTGGAGTCTCAAAACAGGTCTGGAACTTGAGCAGTTGCCATCAGTGAGCAGACATTATGAGCGTTAGCTGCATATATCACGTGTAGTGCAAGTGCCATTTGAGTTTTACATAATCAAAAGATTTCTCGGGAACATCTCAAATAGGATGCAAGGCGAAGATTCGGGACATTTCCTAGGTGGGGTTAGGGCGTTTTGATCCTGAAACCCACTTTTCCTAATAACTTCATCAAATATTCTATGCTCCAGTGCAACTTAATTGGGTGGATTAATATGCCTACATACTCAAGTCAGAAAACGATAGTTGCTCCTTGAACCCGCAATATTTAAGAATGAACTCAGGCCAACTTTTAGTTCCGGCCCTCTTTTATCTTATCACAAGGTTTCAAAAGAAAAGAGTTTGGGAGAGCCATATCTAGAATAGTGCACGCTTCATTACCCAATTAGGAGGCAACCCGTAGAAAGGTATATAGAGGACTTTTGTGAAGCAGAATGGCTCAAAGCATCATTTCTCGAAGTCTTAGATTCAAAAAATTAATATTTTACAAATAAAACTTCTATCAACAATGTCTCAATTTACTTCCGAGACTACTGGAGCTGAAATCGTAAAGACATTCGCTGAGAATGTCCGAGGAAAGACAAGTACGCTGCCCAGTAACATATCGTTCTATATTGCCATCAACCTCGCATAGTTATTCCGAACTATCCGCGCTCTGATACTGATATTGACTGATAGTTCTCATAACGGGGCCAAGCACAAACACAATCGGCGGCCAAGCAGCTATAGATCTTGCGGCTGGCAAACCATCGCTGCTTATTCTCGCAGGCCGAAACAAGGACAGAATCCAGCCAGTCATCGACCACATCAAAACCTCCGACCCAGATGTCGAGGTGAAATTCGTTAAAGTGGACCTTGCGGATCTTTCATCCGTTCGAGAAGCTGCCAAGGAAACTGGATTGCTAACCAAGAAACTTGATATCCTCATCAATAATGCTGGAGGTATGTGGGGGCTATGTAGAATTCGGCCAGAGGAGGATTCGTCGGTTGCTGACTATTTGTTGCAAAACAGTGATGGCAATCAAAGACTACACCACTTCAAAGGACGGCATCGAGTATCAATTCGCTGCCAACCACGTTGGTCACTTTTTATTGACTAATCTATTGATGGATAAATTGTTTGCAGCTGGCGGTGGAGCTAGAATTATTAACGTATCCAGCTTCGGATGCTTATCTGGTGGTGTGCGATTTGATGATTGGAACTTCAAGGTCCGTTCTTTCAGATATCCGTTATCTGGTCCGCTGCCTCCAATGTTCTGATGTGCTTCACTCCGTAGGAAGGAAATGACTACAATCCTTGGCTTGCATACGCCCAGTCAAAGACCGCCAATATCCTCTTCGCTGCAATTCTTGGAGAGAAGCTCAAAGGCAAAGGCGTCGCAGCTTTCTCGCTCCATCCAGGGTGTACGCATCTAGCATCATAATCAATTCAGCCAATTTACACGCTAACATAGACGAACAGTAATCGCAGACACGAACCTCCAAGCAGGTATTACTCCAGAGATGTTCCAAGAAGGATACAACCTCGCACTTGAATCACTCGCTGCCGCGGGTGAAACGATGCCTGATGCGGCCATGGTTTCCATGCCTCTGGTATGCGGAACATCGACACTTTTAGTTGCAGCTCTAGACCCAAGCATATCAGGTATAGATTTTCGGACACCGCTCTTGGTAATGGCTGCTAATACTCGTTGTGTTGCAGATCAATCTGGGGCGTTCCTCACCAACTGCGCGGTGTGGACTGGGCCATTGGGAGCTCATGCTCGTGGTAAGAGAAACCAGGATGCACTACAGGCACTTAGTGAGAAGCTCGTTGGTAAAGAGTTTGAATTCTCTTAAATTGAAACTAGTAAAGGGACAGCAAGTTGAAGAATGAGAGGCGCATAAATTATGGCATTGTTAACGACCTTTTGAATGAATGATTATGTTAAAGTTGTACTTCCATTTTAGGATAAGAAAGGCGATCAACTCTAGTTGAGATTTATAAAGTGCTTCCTTCCTCCACCTTCTCCTGGCTCTTCGATAGGTTCCATTCTTGACCCAGCTAGTTGCTTATTGAGAGATTCTCTATAATAACATCTAAGCTCAAACATTCTATGACGTTTATATTCACCTTTCCGGCATGTTAATTCAAGTAACACGCCAAACAGACGATTTAGAGTATGTGTATGCGAGACCGCAATAGGCAAGAGAAACCAATCATTGGTTCTGGACCACGATTAGTTATCATCCTTGTAGAGCACATGAGTCCCATGTGACGGGAATTGAACTTGACAAGAGTAAGCTAATCCTAGGTTCCTGGCGTATAACAAACTATCGCCCATCGTGTGCTGATGTGGCCGCAATGTTGAGGTCCGAGTTTGAATCTACGGTACGCATTTTAAGTGCTTCTCGAGTCCAGTCAGACTTACTGTCTTGAACAATACATAAAGAGTCGATCCAAATATAGCAAAAGCCAGGCTTCATAGCCACGTACATTGCGTCCTGGAAGGTCTTCATCAGAGATTTGACAAATATGCCCTTGCGGCAAGACTCGTAAGTATTTTTCTCGAATTTCAGGGAAGAGCAACTCCCTAGTAATGACTCAAAGTACAATACTCTATTTCCCCCTCGAGAGTTGGGATCTCAATAAGTCTTGCCTTAGTACCACTCTTGGAAGCAGATAGGGAGAGTAGTCGAGTAGGTAGCTCTACGTCCTTTGATTTATCTGGCTTTCTGCATTTAGTATGTTGTGCCCTGCAAGCTGCCAGTCATATTTGTACGAATAACCAAGACACTTCATAGTTTGTAGAGAGCTTCTTTATTGTGGGGTGACAGACTATATCGACCTTAGAAGACGACCGTCTCCATGCTGAGAAGGTATATCCATGAGATGTGAAAGCGCGGGTGATATTTATCAGGCATAAGTATGTTCATTATTAGGATCTGTAACATTTATTTAGGCGCATTCATGGCCCTCAACTTTATCGTGGTTGAAGGAAGCATTGAAACATGGATCAAGCTGTACATCGGAAGCTGACCAGTGACCATATAGCACAGTGCACAGCCAATTGAATTCAATATCTCAAGGATGCGCGTGTTTCCAAAACACTAACTGTCTTAGCAGCATTAAGAGTTATCTCCCGATCCAGGAACTTGATTAGTGATATGCAACGTTCACAGACCTCCATGGCGCCCAATGCCCTTTACTTAAATTTAGTGAATTATTTGAAAGGTTGTTAGTAAGTTTAGATATCCGGTTCGCCACAGCGAATTGTAGGATGGTCAAGGATTAAGAAACGTGGTGCTCGTATGAGAAATAAGACTACCCTAGGCAGCAGCATCGCAAAAATAAAAGAATGAATTGGGCACTGCCAATAATAGCAAGGCTGAGTAATGTAGTACAAAGCCGATGTCCAAAGATTGTATTCTTGTGGAAGCAGAAGAGAGTATTAAACACATTGCTGAAAGGGGAAGGACTACAACAAAATTTATCTTTCCTTATCCAAATACTACAACTGTAACGGGCAACTATCGTGTTACAATAGACCAGAGGGAAACCTTGAATGGAGGCTTGCACCCCTTAGTCACGTCGTATATGACCATGAAACTTTTCGATTGAATGATAAATTCACTTTCAACAAGTGTTATTGAGATTTCCATATTGTAAGTGGAGTAATTACCATAATATATGCCCTCTGAATTCTCGATGACATGCCACTCACATCTAGATGTTGCTTATATACGTGCGTACAAGATATCGACATCAACTTTGGTTCGTAACCAAATAACCTCTTGCTCTCGGCATTGCCTCTAATATCTAAGTCTGCGCTTCGCGCTTACCACTCTGTCAACTAACCGTAGCATGACCGAGCATATTGTAATCCTCTCACTGGCATAAGCACCCTACCTGCCACCAACACTCCTAACCATAAGCACCTCCACAAACTCCTCCTCTCCTCGGCCATCCTTCCCCTTGACTCCACGCCCCCTAACGTCAACAACAAGCCTATCCGCTTCCTTCCACCCAAACCGCTCATAAACACCCTTTCCGGCCGGACTGGCCTCGATATAACTTTCCACCTCCTCTGCATCCGCCTTCTCGATTCCCCACCTCAGCAACTTGCCCGCGGCTCCTTTTCCTTGCCAATCTGGGTCCGTACACAACAGCTCCAGGTACCAATGCTTCCTACCTTCCATGATCTCCGTATGCCTCTTAAATAATGTTCCGAAAAAGTGGTTTGCGACAGCAACATCACACCCCTCAGGCCACGTTGGTAGTGAAGTTGACACCGGGGAGGCTAAAGGGGAGTTCCAGTGGGCCCACGCTATGACTTTGGGATCTGGGGAAGGCGAAAGGACAACGAGGAAATGGACTCCATGTTCCGTGAGCTCGGAGGTGAGCATGTCCGCCCAGAACTTATGGACGGCGGGTGTGCGGGGGAAACAGAGGACGGAGATGGCGTCACCATCAAAGGCGCGGAAGTATATGTCTACCATCGCTGGAATGTCGGCTGGTGTAGCCTTGCGGATTGAGAACGCCATCTTTACCAGCTTTTGTGGGAAGAGGGATTGAGATAGGTCCAAAAGTAGCTAAATGAACGAAGGGGAAGCGAGAGTGAGTTCGAAGAGGAAAGAAATGTAGGGGCACAAAAGAGCATCTTTTATAGCACTATAATTACGTGAAGGCATACGTCCATGGGCGAATTAGGGGATTTTTTGATTTTTTTTCAACAAGAAAGAATACCTACGGGGGCGGCTGGGAGCGGGGAGTGAGTCATTGTCCGGGACGCGTCCAATAGCCTCATTTCTAATATCAAAGGCGGAACGCTTCCGAGGGATATCAATGAAGCATCAGCAAAGTCTTAGAAGAAGAGGAAGCGAGGTCAGCAGTGGGACGGCATTCGCAAAACACGGAAGTAGCATTGCGGCCCAAGAGCTTTTCCCGAGCCCCACGTCATCACAACTTTGCTGTATCAATCCTTAATCATCGTGATCCTTATCTTCAATCGCACAACAAACACATCGTGTGCGAAATTGCTACACGCTCAATCATGGCTCTCATTCAACCCGTCAAGAACTTTTCGCTGGCGAGTAAGAAGAAGCTTCTCGACAACCATCGCATGCCCCTCATTCAACTTGGCGTGTATCAAACCTCGGGGAAGGAATGTTCCAATGCTGTGACCTATGCCCTCGAAGCTGGGTAAGTATACCACAATCGAGTCTACCTTCTATATCCTAATCACAAGTATCTAGATACCGCGGGTTTGATAGCGCTGAATGGTATGGAAACGAAAAAGCGGTTGGTTCTGCCATAGTCAACTTCCTTGACAACAATAAACAAGGCATCGAACGGCAACATATATGGTTCACCACAAAGCTTAAAGATAACTCGAGTTATGATGAAACGAGGTTGGCGATACGGAGGAGCATACACAAGAGCGGGCTAGGGTATCTAGATTTGTACCTCCTCCATAGCCCGTATGGAGGGCCGGAGAAGCGGTTGGAGTGCTGGAGGGCGATTGAGGATGCGATTGAGTTACGGGAAATCAGAACTGGTGGTGTCAGTAATTTTGGGTTACGGCATGTAAGCATTCTGAGTGTGAGAGGGGATAAAAAGGTTGAAAGCTGATTCCGAATAGTTAAAGGAGCTCATCGACAGCAATCCGCGCCACCTCCCTTCCGTCAATCAAATTGAAGTCCATCCTTTCAATGTGCGTCCCGAACTCACGGCCTTTTGCAACGAGTACAGCATCACGGTCGAAGCCTATGCGCCGCTCGCGCGTGCATTGAGGATGAACCACCCAGTGATAAAAGAACTGTCGAAGCATTATGGGTGTACGCCTGCACAACTCCTGGTCAGATGGAGCTTGCAACACGGATATGTGCCTTTGCCGAAGAGTGTGAGGAAGGAGAGAATTGAAGAAAACGCGAAGATCAGCAATTTTGAGATTACGAATGATGATATGGAGAAGATGGATGCGTTGGATGAATACTTGGTCACTGATTGGGATCCTACTGATTGTCCATAGGGATCTGTCTGTATATGGGATGCTTGATGAATTGAAGAATTCGATGGTTCGTACACGAGACCGGACTATGGCACTGATTACGAAGCAGGGAATATTGTGAATGAGACGGACAGAATATCTGGAGCAACCCCTTCGACAGCAGAATCCCATGCTGATGACTCCGCATGCTCCGACTTCGTTCTAGACTTTTTGGAGCATCCGCTCTCCCGTATACACCAGCCACAGGTCAAGCAATGGAATAAGGGGTCATCCCCACGAAGCGAGCTCTAGCTCTCATGCAACCACCACTCTTCGCTCTCCCGAAAACTCCCATGCTAAGTGGAAATTTTCAGGTAAGAAAAACTGGTTAGACGGAGTGGTCGACCAATACCCCTTTGGAGACTCATCATCCCACTCCGGGCGGACGAGGCTGACAAGTTGTTCCACCACCCTCCTCTGTGACTTTAACTGCCTTGTCCGACATCGGTTGCTCTGGCTCTGTCGAAGGAGATGCCAATGGGGTATGGTTTCATTTTTCCAGATCTCTTTGCCTGGCCTCAAAAATCCCTCACAAAAATTTCGCTCTGTTGTATGAAAATGAGGTGCAGATTGCAAGGTTGCAATTTTTTAATTTTTTTTAATTTTTTTTTTTTCTTCTTCCACATGGATGCAAATCTTTTGCAGCCTCGCAGCCACCTTCCCCTCTTCTTCTCCCAATGACGAATCCGCGGGGTGAAAAACTCTCATGTGTGTGTCCTTCAAGCCCTCGCTTAATCAGGAGCTACCCCTGTCATCGCATATGCCCGTGTGTCTTGGCAATTGCGCTAGTCCGGAGATTTTGCATTGACGAATGAGGAAGGGACGATAAGGGTAACTATGTTGACATCGATTTTTGCTTGCTGGATGATATGCAAAAAGCTTCATGCTGTTCGACCAACGAAAGGGGATGGATGGACAACATCAGATTACGTCCCGGCCGGTGGGCACCAGACGAACAGGCCATGGAGTGGTCTGTTCTTGATATCCGGCCCTATGAAACCACATCTTCCGCAATCGGCATACAGGGACGTCACCAAAAATGCTGGCTTTGGTTATGAGATTTGATACACCACTAGGACATCCTGTAGAACAGCCACACATTGCTTTTGATATGAGGGATAGATGGCTGTGAGTGGTTAAGAGGAAATAGAAAAAAAAAATATTAGGGAGCTAGCCACGGGTAGAGCTATCCACCCGAGGGGCATAAAAGCTGAAGCTCCCTCGAACCTTTTCTTTGTTCATCATCCTGTTCTTATCTGATCGAGAACATTTCTGTCCCCTTCAGTTTGATAAGCTATACAACATACCCACTAGACAACATGTCCAACCTTCCTTCTGAACCTGAGTTCGAGCAAGCTTACAAAGGTATTTATCTTTGTACCTGCATTTATTGCCCGCCCACCTACTGACTATAACTTAGAGCTGGTCTCTACCCTCGAAAATAGCACCCTCTTTGATGCCCACCCTGAATACAAGACCGCCCTCAAGATCGTCTCCGTCCCCGAGCGCGTCATCCAATTTCGTGTTGTCTGGGAGGACGACAAGGGACAACCACAACTCAACCGTGGATACCGAGTGCAGTTCAACAGTGCGCTGGGGCCATACAAGGGAGGGTTGCGATTCCACCCAACTGTTAATCTGAGCGTCTTAAAGTTCTTGGGTTTTGAGCAGATCTTTAAGAATGCCTTGACTGGATGTATGTGGTCCCGTGAAACCTTGTCTATTCGAGCGCACAGGAAACAGAAGCGGGAGAAAAGCAAGAATTAGGCTGATGAAATATAGTGAACATCGGAGGCGGCAAGGGAGGAGCAGATTTCGACCCCAAGGGCAAGAGCGACAACGAGATCCGCAAGTTCTGCGTTGCCTTCATGCGCGAGCTGAACAAACACATCGGTGCTGACACTGATGTACCCGCTGGTGACATCGGTGTCTCGGGGCGTGAGATCGGGTGGCTGTTTGGTGCATACCGCGCTGAGAGGAACAAATGGGAGGGGGTGCTTACTGGAAAAGGGGGAAGCTGGGGAGGATCACTCATCCGTCCTGAGGCTACCGGTTATGGTCTGATCTACGTGAGTATCCCCTAAACGCTTACAGCGGTGGTAGAACGGTATGGAGGAGTTTGAGCTAACAGGATATAGTACGTTAACCACATGATCGGGTACGCAGGCCAAGGATCGTTCAAGGGCAAGACCGTCGCCATCTCCGGTTCTGGCAACGTTGCTCAATACGCAGCACTCAAGGCCATCGAGCTCGGCGCAACTGTTGTCTCGCTCTCCGATTCCAAGGGCTCCATCGTCTCCACATCTGGCTCCTCGTTCACACCAGAAGACGTCCAAAAGATCGCCGCGCTCAAGGTCAAGCGCCAAGCACTCACTGAATTCAAGAGCGAAAGTAAGTTCGAGTACAAGGACGGAGCCCGCCCATGGACACACGTCAAGGTCGATATTGCTCTTCCTTGCGCCACGCAAAACGAGGTCAGCAAGGAGGAGGCCGAAGCCTTGATTGCATCTGGCGCTCGATTCATCGCTGAGGGCTCAAACATGGGCTGCACACAAGAAGCTATCGATGTATTTGAGGCCCACCGTCAATCACAGAAGGACAAGGCGATCTGGTATGCACCAGGTAAGGCTGCCAATGCCGGTGGTGTCGCTGTCTCTGGTCTCGAAATGGCACAGAACTCTCAGCGCATAAGCTGGACTTCTGAGGAGGTTGATGGTCGACTGAAGCTTATCATGGAGGAGGCGTTCAAGAACGGACTCGAGACGGCCAAGAAGTATGTTGAGCCAAAGGAAGGCGAATTCCCCAGTTTGGTTGCTGGAAGCAACATCGCTGGATTCGTTAAGGTGGCGGCTGCTATGCACGACCAAGGTGATTGGTGGTAGATTCTTGGATAGATACCCTTTTTGTTTATCGGCTTATGAGTGATGGTATGAGATTTGTATTTATGATGGGTGGTTTGTAACTGTTTTGGTTTTTGGGTTGGGATGAGATATGAATATACACACGAATAAGAAATCCTCTAAAACATACGTCTATTCTATCTCTAGTCCGCCACTTAATATATCATTTCCCTGTCCATACAGAACAGCCATACTCCTTGATGAGCCAAACTTCTAGGTAGGCAGCGACCCACTCCGCCAAGACCTGCCTCCTCCCCTTTCACCTCATGCTATCCTTCCTCCAACTCCCCCAATTATCTCAGCATGCATCTACCAAAGCAATAATTCCCTCCTCTATCCTACGCAGTTCGAAAGACTCTCTAGCACTTCTCAAGCCTAGTCGAAACATGCATTGCATTTCGTGGTATCAATATTTGCCGTCTCTGCGGCAGAAACCGTTCCTTTTTGGAGGCGGCCTGATGGTGTATCTGCTTCGGATTATCTGAGGCGGGCAGGCCAGTTGAGCGGGCTTGGTGGGTGTTTGTGAGCGGGTTTTCGAACGATTTACTACTGGGCTAGATGGTGGTCGTCTTTGAGACGTCAGCTTTGGAATCGACAATGCGCTGGTTACGGTCAAGAGGCCGCCACCAAGCTCCCTATATGGGATGCCCATCTATTCAGCTTTATGAGGTCTACTGGGCGATCTTGTTATGCCTCGCCGCATACTAAGCCTGTCAGTGTGGAACAGAGATGTCGATCGTCAGTAGCCTTAAATGCAAGCTGGAAGGCATCAGAATGCACATCCCTGTTCCAACTCCTCGCTACGAAGAAGGCGGCGATGGCAGAGGGAAAGTCAGCCTTTCGAGTCGGCTTTTAGCAACCCAATCTTTGATACTTGCGCCTTGATTTATGAAATGATGAGTGATATGATCAAATCTCTCGCTAATTGCTTTTCTAGCCTCAAATGTCACGAATACGGTTTTGACGCAGAATCCGCAATAGAAAGCGCGAGATCTACCGTTTTCACCGTATAGACATTTCTCAAGCGTCTGAAACAGGGACTCAGCTTCGCTAGAATGATAGGTCCGAAGGTGAACTCGACAACCGCCTCTGTTGGCAAATAAGTCGGGAGGTTTCTCCGGAGCTTTACTCGAAAGGCAATGTATGCAGTCGTATATCCAAGGTGGGTCGTGTTGACTCTGCTCATGTCGTTTCCAGTCGTATTTGCTACCAAATGCTCTTGAACACACAAGGAAAGTGCATCTATATGGTCTTTCATGCCTTCTCATATGCTTCCTGCACTTCATTAGCGCTGGTTGTAAAGAGTGCGGATAGTCACCCGTACCGAACCTCGCTTGGACGTCCTCTAAACTTATTGCAGACCTTGCAAGTTGTAGCCTTGTCTGAAGAGTCCATCTCTTTAATAGTAGAAATCATAGAAGACGAAACGAAAGGAGGAATTTCGAAAAAAAGGAATGAGCTCAAAGCTACTTCACTTGGCAATAAGTTGTTTTGACTTTGGAGTTTCTCTGCTACTGCTGCAGCAAACTCTGCAGTTTCAATCCTACTTCCAACTCCATTATGTTTCGTAGAATCTACACCATTCGTCGAAGGGTCGATTGGCGGAGAAGATGAGTCAGTGCGACTTTGTGTGCTCTCAGCACCATGTTCAAATTGTGCGTCTGGATTTGTGCTTGTTTCCCCTCTCTGAATGTCACCTTCCTTGCTCGACTTATCAAGTGGATGATGAACCTGCAAGTCCAGATTCAGCCAGATATTATCCGAAAATTCTATACCAGGGTCCCCATACCACATAAGGATATACGGGTTTGGTTGGTGGTGCCAGCTTTCGAGATGAAATACAAGGAACAAATGATTCCGATATATTGTCTTCGTAGGACATAAAGGACAGGTCCACATATGCTTGTGGACAGTCTCATTGTGGTGAGCCAGGTTGATCAATCGATCGAATAACTTGCCACAAGTTTCTTCTTTCGAAGGATGGTTTCGAGTACACTTGATAGGTCCAAGTTCTGCGGCGAAGCCGATTGCGAGGTTTTGTGCGCTCGGCAGAACTGGGCCTTCACGTTCATCTTGATACAGCAGATCGATCTCTTGAGCATGCTCTGGCCAGCACTCTTGAAGTTGCTCTACACAGCGACGGATAGCTCGAGGATCAAAACTTTCCTCTGCGGTTGATAGGTCGTCTCCTGGTGACGGAGTATAGTATGATGATTCTGGGCGAAAGAGTGACTGGCCACGCGAGAGACTGGGATTTGGTGTGACAGATCGCGATCTTGATTCTTCTATATGTTTTCTACCAGCTTCAGAGAGGCGCTCTGATAGCAAGGAAGAGCTGGAGTGTCGTTAATCTCTAGTCCTGAAGAAGAGTCATCGAAACCTACTTGGAGTCTTTTCGATGCAGAGTCCGACCTCTCTCCACCTCCACGTAGTCAGGCGGAGGGGAATCTTCTGGTAAATTTGTGCGCAGGATCATGTTTAGCTAACAAGGGATCATTGAAGGATCCAGGTACTTTCTTAGGTATTGGTCCAAGAAAGTAGTATGCAACCGCCAATTGAGGACAGTAGCCAAAAAATAACGATTATGAAATGGCTTCAGAGGATTTCGAAAGACAAGAACGCAAAGATGGGCAAAATGTGTTGCTGAGATATGAATTGCTCAGGAGGACTTTCACCATAAACTTTATAGTCCGCTTGCCTTCTCCAGCGAATGAGTCCTTGGTTCGCATTCATGCAGCAGAAGCGACAGGATGATCACCTGCATGTTGAGCTGCAGGTTCGCCCAATCGCTTTCATCGCTAACGCCGACGCCACAAGGCTGAAGAAATATGAGTTTGACGATACCTACGTGTTGCGAACTAATGGTTTATTTCGCTGTTGTGTAATATCTGAAAGCTCGCTATAGATTCATGTCTTGCGACGCCTTTTGCTTAATTGCAATGGCCGGTGACCCATTATAGGACGTGAGAAGGTGACGAAGAAATGTTATCGACACATCAATAGTGCGTGTGCTCTGCCAGCAATAACAGCCTGAGGCAGTCATGGTATTAAAGTGAGGTATATTTTAACCTTGAAAAATGCTATGTTTTGAGGAGAGTCAAGAGGCTGTCAAATCCGCAAGTAGAGACTCGTCGCTTTGGCGAAGCGGCAACCGAGAGAAGGAGATTGGTGGTACAAGGCTCGTGGCGTGTTGACGCGCCTAACTTGTAGATAATGTTTAGGTAGGTTGCGCTTTTGGCTGTCGGGTCGTTGTACTTTACGGAAATATAGGTCCCTGCATCATATCGTGACGGGATATGCCATTCAGAGGCAGCCATCCGAGGAAAAGAATAACATGACAAGCAACCAATTGAGTTCTACTGGGCGAACAAACAAAGTAAGCTGGCTTACTAATGAAAATAAATGGCATAGAAAGCTGGCCATCAGGATCCGAAAACAGCACAAAGCTCACTAGAACTAATGGAGAAGTCTGATCGATATGCTGATTCCTCAGCTAGAGAAAATAAGTCTTCATGTTGCCTACCTGATGAACTTAGTTACCAAATCAAGAAATCTTTACTTCGGACATCGAATTCTTCATTATTCGTTGCCCCTTCCGCCCTGGCGGGCCTGAATGTATGTTTTATAACGCCACCTTTCCCCTAAAAGCTATTTACAAGAACATATATTTTGACTTCCGACCAGTTCATCTGATTCGATCAGATATCTTTCTCCATTGTTTACTCTTTCTAAGTTCGGTTTATGCCGCACCGCCACAACTAGCGGCGGCAGGTTGGGTGGAGGCAATAGGTTGGCTGGCACTGGAAGGTCGTCTACGGTTCGTACTCTGGCGTGTATGCCGGCTGCGAGTTGGTCTTGGAGGCCGCCCGAAGATGGTGGATAGGGAGCCGCTTGGGATGATGATTGACGATGGGCTTAGGTTGGAAGTTGGAATGGCAGCTTGAGAGGACGAGATCCTGATAGAGGAGGACGTCTGGATTGCGGATGTTGCAACTATAGATGAGGTTGGAATGGCCGCAGATGCGGAGGAGGCTGGGCTGACTGCTGAAGAAACAACTGCAGATGTCGGTACGGCAGGCTTGGCTGTTGAGGATGAGGTGGTGGCTGGAATGGGGACGACTGTAGCAGTCGCTATGATGACTACTGCTGAGGAAGATGGAGAGGAAACAGCTTTCGTCTCAACACCAACCGCAGTGCTTGAAGGAATAACAGCTACAGATGAGGAAGCAACCGGCGCCGCAGTGCTGGAAGCCTTAATACTACTGCTTGCAACAGCAGCGGCCCCATCAGCCCCAGCGCAAGCAAAACTCATCTTAGTAGTCAAAGTTCCTTTATCCTTTGGCTTGCTCAAATCCCACGTCTGATCAACGTAAGGCCAGCAGATCTTGTTCCCGACAACAGCCATATCACCGCTGACTGTCACACCAGTGGTATCAGTAATTGTAGCGCCAACCTTGGCACCGGTGGCATCCACGAACTGGAAGCCCGTTCCGCCGAATTTTCCTGTGCAGCTCAGGGGTACAGGTTGACAATCGGGAGATTCAAGGACTTCCCATGTGACTAGCGAGAGAGTTGAATTCAGTGTAGCGACGTGGACGTTCTGGTGATCGACCGAATCAGACTTGGTGATCCAGTTAACTTGGGAATCTCCTTCCGCAGCGCCGACAGTGGAGGACGCTTCAGCACCGGTAAGTTTGGATTTTGAGGAGAGGGTTGCAATGGCGACGTTGTGGTTGAGCCAGCGAGGCGAGCATTGAGTATAAGGGGCTTCCATCCAGGAGTCGGTATAGAGATTGAGAGCGCCGCGGGATTGCCAGGCGAAGATGTACGAAGTGGTGCCGGGGAAGAGCGCTAGATTGCTGTAGGAGCCAGACATTCCTCCCACTATTACATCACATATCAGCATTTATTCTACCTAACCTCCTCTACCATTCGGTTATGGGAATTAAACTTACTAGGTTCTCCGCTAACACCATTCGTAGTGTTCTCGTTAGCAATCTTAACTCCTGACATATATCTAGTCTCGGTATTCAACCAGATAGCACCATGGTCTTCAGCGCAGACTGATGCGAAAGGAGGAGCGTCGGCGGCTTCGAGCCCGATACCTGTATTGTGGGAGCAACCGAACGTGCTTGCAGAAGCGATGTCTTGTCGAGCACCATTGTCGTTGACGTATTGGATCGAGTCTCCAAAATGGCCGGATGCATAGCCTGAATAAGCTTGAAGACGTCAGTGATTGTGGATAGGAATGAGAGATCTGGCGAAGATTCTCTTCATCTTCATGAAAATGCTTGACGTTCTCGTGAGAGCAAAGAAGGCTTTATGATCCTTCCTGCATGAAAGGAGAATATACATCTTTCATCCAACACTTGTTAAGACTGAAGATATGTCTTCCCAATAGTTCAGGGAATATCTTTTCTATAAGGCGGGAGGATGCCAGGCCTCGGGATTAAATCAGGAGCGGGAAACAAACCAGCAACAACAAAATAAGCCGCGTAGAGTCCGGAAGCAGCAGAATAGACAAGATCCCCATTCGCCTCAGCAGTATCCGTCAACTTTTTTTTTTATATCAGCACGGTTTCCTAGGTTCTTTAAAATCGTCACTTACCCCATCAGCAGCATGAACACCTGGTCCATTCAAAGGTGTCCTCCATGCCTCCACTCCGCCCTTGACCCTGATCAGGGACACGATCGGCGTATTATCAGGTGGCAAGTCCGTCGATCCCGATGCATCAATCGTAGCCAGCAACGCAAACCCATCATTCTGTGCTACCAGTCCAGCAGCCTCATAACCCTTGGTGGAAAACGGTGTCCCTACAGCCGCGAAAGTAGCTGTGTCTACCTGCTGTACGCGAACAGTGTTGTAAGTAGAGTCGAGATATGCCAAGTATGCAGACTTTCCATCAGGTGAGACAGAGAAGGGGGTCCGTCGGTGGTGCGGAAGACCGGTCCAGTATGCGGCTTTGATGGGGTCAAAGGATGCGGAGAGAGAAAGGGAGTTCTTGAAAGAGGTGATGATTGGATCACCGGCAACGCAGGCCGCGCTGGTCGCCAAGATTGAAGAAAGGAGTGTGGAGAGACGCATGTTGTAGTCTTAAAGATGGGACGCAGCGAAGCCGCAACGAAAAGAAAGAGGGCACGAAAAGAATGTGGTGAAGTAAAGAAAGGTCTGGGAAGACTGAGGAGACAGGGAAAGTTGACCTAGACTTCGCCTTATGTATATGGGCTGGCCTACTCTCGAAATCAGAGTTCACAGGCATCGTACCGTCAGAACATAAAATTTCCGAATAAGTTCGGAGGGAGTTTCAAGCAGAAAGGGTGGAAAGGTGGAAAGATGAGCGCTCTCCTGATGGATGCGGGGAAACGAGTAATGAAATCAGCGCCTTCTAGATCTCCCGGAAACAAAAGTGGAAATTTCTGATCCCGGGACCTAATGAGATGGCTTGAAGCTTCGTGTCGGAAAAATAGTTTGGGATCTAAGGTAGGAGATATATGAGGCTGATTGTTTTCTCGGGACTCAGAATGGTCTAGGCGGCGGGCCGTTTAATGAGGGGTGTTTCAAGTGTTATGAGAGCAGGAGTAAACGAGAATATCGGAATGGCGGCTCTTCGTGATCCCATGAGCTCATGATTATATTTTCAGAGAGATCTATAGTGGTTTTGGTAGCAATTGTTGATGCGATGAAGTCGATATAAGGGTTGTGGAACGATGGCGTTGTGTGGTCGCCAAAGTTAATATAAAGTAGACGAGCCACCATGGATGAGTATGAAAAACTCTGCAGGCGATATCTACCTCCAACCACGCTATCCTTAGGTAATCAGGAATAATTCCGCCTTGATTCTGCGTTTCAAAAGAACCCCTTAGACTGCTTCTAGCCTCTGATCTAGTTGCGACCAACATAGATGACCGGCTGGAGAGTCATTATAAACTTCCTTCTACCCCCTCCAGATCTTCAATATGAACCCCTCCATTTAACATAAATATGTGAGTGAATATCACAATAACGATAGAACAAAGTGAAAAGGAACTTCTATTTCATTTTGATGTGCACATGCACAGGGGTATAATATCCATATCACGAACCTGCACGCCTCCGAATGCCATTGTCAACATGCCCCCTTTATCACAACTAACGCCACACCATGCAGATATCGTCTCGATCGTTTCTCTCCCATCCATAGAAGTAACACTCATCTATTCAAATATCCCAACTTTGTCATATCGTACCGCGATAGTATTCTCCGTTCAATCACCATTTGTATAACTTAGGATCGAGAACGAGGCCATAATCCTTTCTCAATCCGTCTGCAACAGCTGTCAGCGCCTGAGCTCCGACATTTCCTTTCTCGGCCCGGCGAGGGAAATCCACTAGAGCGACCTTGAGCGCTGCAATTCCAGCCGTGCCATAGAATGCCAGGAACCTTTCCTCGAATTGAGAGATCATGCCTTTAAGAACGGCGTAGTGAGTACTTGAAGCCTCTCCAGGAGGCGCGGAGGTAATACATGCAATTGTCGTCCAGTATCTAGACGGCGGCCAAGGATTGGTAGATCGAGATCTTGAGAAGTCGCGAAGAGAGATAGCGGCATAACCTCGCCCAAGCCCAGTCATACGACGAACATTCTCTTCTGCAGAGTCTGCCCATGCTCCGGTATCCTTGTCGCGTCTCCAGCCAAGCTTGGTACGACCCGCTTCTGTCTTGTCGTTGCCTCGGATGCCGAAGAGCGCTGGAGCTGTTACTCTGAATTTTGACATGATGATATCGATCAAAGATTCTCCGCGCCAGTGAAATTCTGGATTCGACATGACCGTCGCGACGACGACTCCGATGGGGTCTGCATTCTTATGACTAATGGCCACTTCATCTATGCATTGTTTGACTACTGCTTTCGCCAAGTGTCCGAGCAGCCAGATGAAGAGTCCAGATATTTGTTCACCGTTGTTAGCAGCACCTTCTTTGGGAGCTGGTCTGGAAACTGTGAAAAGGTTGGGATCTACTGGTACACTGGTATCCTGAAGAGCTTCACGTAGTGTCTGCATTATTTGTTCGATCTATGCGTAATTAGCATAATGGTAGGCTATAGATAAAATGGGAATGTACTTGAGCCTTGTTCGTTCCGCGTCCTGGTGTAAGCTGGCCCATAGTCATTCTGATATGCCGACGCATGGTGCCTGCCTTTGGCTTCAATCCCGGAACCTGGGGTATATACATCTCCTCGAAGGCACGTCTTAGAGCCTTCAAATTTTTGTGGATTTCAACATATCGCTCCGTTCCTTCCAAAACATGTACTGGCTGTGCTGCGGGAGGACTAGGTTGTGCAGGCTGTGGAATCTTAGGCTGCAATTGTGATTGCTGTTGAATCGGTGCCAGTGCTGGTTGAGGTGTAGGTTTCGGAGGATCATGTTTGTTTTGTGATACCAATCCTGGTTGGGATGGAGCGGTAGAGCTCTGTTTCGTGACTGGTTGCTGCAACTGTGCGGCTGGTCGGGCTGGTTGGGCTGGCTGTGGTGGAGGAATTGGGGGTGCTTTTTGAACCGGTGGAGTTGCTGGTTTTGGTGTTTCTACAGGCGGAGGAGTCGGAACTCGAGGAGCAGGTCTGGGTATTGATCGTTCTCGGTTTTCGATGTCTCGCAATCTACACTCCTCCTTTGCTCTTTCCGTCTCCAGCCTGACTCTCTCCTCCTCCTGGTCTGCAAGGATTTGGAGCTGCCTGTGGGCTTCCTCTGCCTCGTGTATTGCGAGCGCGTTCTGCGCAAGTTTGCGGAGATTCTCGTGGTATTGGTGTGCCGCGTCAAGGGCTTTGGTATGGATCTCTTCGGTATGGAGAATTTTGAATAAAGTGTCATCGAGACGTGTATTTTCAAAGGCGGAGGACAACTCGTCCTCGCTAGACGGCTCGGCTTGCGACAGCGCCATGACTGCGTGTAATCACAGAATGCTGAGAGTCTGGAGAGAAAGCGGGAGACGGAGAGGTTGGGACCAGGATATTTGAGCTTTACAGCCGGCAGAATTTAGCGGTGAGGTAGCCTTTGACTGGGTTACTATTGTTGCCCCTGGCAATGGTTTTAACCACCCCTCTGGAGAGAAAGGATACGTAAGTATCATCCTGTTAACTCGGACCACGTTGAAGTGAATAGTTCAATTCACATTCTTTCGCATTACTCATAGGATATTTATCAAACAGGATGGAAGGGTTGACTTTTGACTATTGTTATTATTATTATTGCAAGAATAGATATGCTCTAGGTTGAATGAGTGGTGACGGGAGCGTTGGGTGGGATCGGCTTAGGAGAAGACTTTCCGTGATATTCGTTGTAAAGTAGAAATATATCAATCAAATTATGTAGAAAATAAATAAAGCGCATGTCCAACTTCCATCTTTCATTGGCAGTGTCACACACTTTTTGAGGCGTACCTGATCCAACACATGGTTAGCTGATGGTTTAGTTTCACTGGGTCTTGTTTGAGTTTCTCAAAACCTTCGTGCATCATGAGATTTTTGCCAAGAAACTGTTTGCAGAGTAGATGAAGTCAATCTTAACTCTCCTTTCTCAAATCAACTAAGAATTCATGATTCCCACTTCTTCTCATCATCGTTCAGCTCCTCCCAGCCACAGTCCAATTCTCCATTACCCACAACCACAAATACCATGGTGTGCGTGCAACAATATCTGGTCCCACAATAGCGTGACTCGTGCGCGGCCGCTAGCACTAGCCAAACAACCGAGCCAACGGGACAGGGGAAGGAGCTGCTAACGAACCCGGATCTTGCGTCCCTAAGCCTTCTAACTCAGTCTTTTGGGGGCAAAGTTCCATCAACCATCCATTGTCACACTTCACTTCTACAACCTATACCTCCCCCCCCATCTCTTTCTTCATCTCTCTCCTGCTCTATAATCGCAACACTCCTTCCTCACACATCCTCGAATCTTCGAGACTCACTCTTTCATTTTTAACCCTCTTCATCTCCTCTCCTTTGCCGGCTTTTGGAGCATAGCGACAATACCATCTTTCGGATTGCCTACAAAAATACCACCTCAGCACTTGACGTGCGCCCTCCATCATGGAACATACCAATCCTCCACCGCAAGGTGGTGTCCCTGGCCCAACTGGCCGCAGACTGCACATTGCTCATCGCAGGAGTCCTTCCGAGCTGACCCCGCTGATGAGCATGTTCTCGTCTCCTGGAAGTAAGTTGTGTCTCGTTTGCTGTGGCTGTCGTCATCGGCTGTCCTATCAAGACATTTTCTAACATGTCTGTCCACAGTGGAACAGCTTGCCATCCAACAACAAATTGAATTGCTTCAGCAGCAGCAGCAGCAGATTCAAGCTACTCATCAGCAATATGTGAATATGGGCATGATTCCTCCCACGCAACACCTTGCCCCGAACACCCAGTTCAATCCCCTACAGCCACAGATGCAAAACCAGCAGAATGCATACCAATTTCCCAATCAGCTCCAACAGCAACAGTTGAATGCACCAATGGGTGCTCCGACCCAACCTTTATCACATCGCCGTAATCAATCGGCACTACCCAACATGGGCATGGGCCCCCCTCCAGCACCGTCGTCTGGAGCTGCCGGCACAGGCTTCAGTGATTTTGGAGGGAACAACAGAGAAAATGCTTCTGGCAGAGGAGGTCGTGGAGGTGGACCTCCTGGCGGCGGACACCAACGTCGTCATTCGCTTGCCTTGCCTGAAGCTAAGAAGGCGGCAGAAATAGCTCAGCAGAAGCGAACAACATCCGGATTTCAGTTCCCCATCCCAGGTGCAGGAGGTGCCGGCTCATCAGATACTGCAGCTAGTCCAGCTTCAGATGATAAGAATGGGCAAGGCCAGAGTAATGGAAACCACGCTTCTACTGGACCCAGCTTACGTGGTCGTGGCTCTGGGCATGGCAGGAGCCAAAGCATGGCTGTCAACGGCCGTGGCGGATCTATGCGAGGCGGTGGAAATTTTCAATTCCCTGCTATGCAGACAACCCCAGAGGTTGGTGCAAGTGGCCAAAATAACCAATTTGAGCGTCGAGGCAGCGACCGAGGCGGACACAACCGCAATTCTTCCAGAAACTTTGAAGGTAATTGGAGGAACCAGCCTGCTCAATCTCAACCACAAGATCAGCCAGGTCAGATGGGTAATTTCCAAGGTCAACAGCAACAGCAAGGCAATTTCCAGCCAGGCCATCGTAACCGTGCCTCCATAAACCAATCGATTACTTCTATTGGAAACTTCCAGTATGGATCACAACCCCAACTAGTGCAGCTTCCGCAGGGTCAAATGGCCCTTGTCCAGCCTCAGCTATATCCCGGACAACAACTGAACCCCATGCAAATGAATCAGTTGCAAGCCTTGCAGGCAGCGCAAATGAACGGACAAGTGGGTTTGCAAGGTGGCCCTCATGGCCAGCAATTAAATCCGCAACAACAACAGCAACAGCGCAAGACCCTGTTCACTCCTTACCTACCACAAGCAACACTTCCTGCCCTCCTCGGGGATGGACAACTTGTTTCCGGTATCTTGCGTGTCAACAAGAAGAACCGTAGTGATGCCTACGTATCAACCCAAGATGGTCTCTTAGATGCCGATATCTTTATTTGTGGAAGTAAAGATCGCAACCGAGCATTGGAAGGAGATCTCGTTGCCGTAGAACTGCTTGACGTTGATGAAGTTTGGGGACAAAAGCGTGAGAAAGAAGAAAAGAAGAAACGTAAGGATATCACAGATACGCGTGGCGGTTCGAACAATACCAATACCGAACGATCTCACCGTGATAACTCAACGAATGGCGACGATCAGTCTGCTGCTCCTGAAGGCGGAATGAGGAGACGTGGAAGCTTACGGCAACGACCAACTCAGAAGAAGAATGATGATGTAGAAGTCGAGGGTCAGAGCCTTCTTCTCGTTGAAGAGGAAGAGGTCAACGATGAACAGAAGCCTCTGTATGCTGGTCATATTGTCGCTGTTATTGAGCGTGTCCCAGGTCAAATGTTCTCTGGTACTCTTGGCTTGCTCCGTCCTAGCAGTCAAGCTACTAAGGAGAAGCAAGAAGCAGAACGTCAAGCGCGAGACGGTGGCAATAGTCGCCAACATGAGCAGCGCCAGCAAGATAAACCAAAGATTGTTTGGTTCAAGCCAACTGATAAGCGTGTTCCGCTGATCGCCATTCCCACAGAACAAGCTCCGCGTGACTTTGTCGAGAAGCACATGGACTATGCCGATCGGATCTTCGTCGCTTGTATCAAGCGATGGCCAATCACTTCCCTTCATCCATTTGGTACTCTTGTCGAGCAACTTGGTCCTATGGGTGAGCTTAAAGTAGAGACTGATGCTCTACTTAGAGACAACAATTTTGCATCAGACGAGTTCTCTGATGCTGTCACCCGAAGCGTTGGCCTTGATGACTGGTCGCTTGAGAAAGAAGATGAGGCAGGTATAGCTGCACGCCGGGATTTCCGAAACGAAAAGACTTTCACCATCGACCCCAATGGAGCTAACGAGCTCGACGATGCAATTCACGTCAAAACTGACGTTGATGGCAAGATTGAGATTGGTGTCCATATCGCTGACTTTGCCCATTTCATAAAGGCCAACTCTCTGGTTGACCGAGAGGCTAAGAAGCGTGGTACTGCCGTCTATTTGATGAACAGATCGTGCGCAATGCTTCCTCCAAAGATTGCCTCTGATGTCTGCTCCTTGACACCTGGTCAAGACCGTCTAACTGTCAGTGTCGTTTTCAAGGTCAACCCAAGCACAGGTCTTGTATCGGACGAGGAGACTTGGGTTGGCAAAAGTATTATCAAGAGTGGTGGCAAGTTAGCATATAAGGAGGTTGATGCTGTTCTCACTGGACATCTTGACACCAAACTTGAAGGCGCTGATGTCAAAGATATTCAGATCCTTAACGCTGTTGCTCAAAAGTTTAGAGAGCGACGTCTTGGAACTGATGGAGAGACAATCGCACCACTTAGACTTGTCTATCAACTCGATGACGAAAATGTTCCAGTGGAACAGAATATATTTGACTCTACCCCATCTCACGAGCTTATCGAGGAATTGCTGCATAAGGCCAATGCATTTGTTGCACAAAAGATCGCTAAAGGCCTTCCGGAAAAAGCACTTCTTCGTCGGCAAGGCCCACCAAATCCTCGCCGGCTCCAGACATTTGCAGATCGCATGAACAAGATTGGCTACGAAATTGACACTACAAGTAGCGGAACGCTTCAAAACAGCCTTTTCAAGGTTGAAGATACCAATATCCGGAAAGGAATGGAAACTCTCCTGGTTAAGGCGATGCACCGTGCGAAGTACTATATCGTAGGCAAGACTCCGCAGCATCTTTTTCCTCATTATGCTCTTAATTTGCCACTATACACTCATTTCACAAATCCATCACGACGATATGCAGATCTTGTTGTTCATCGACAACTTGAGGCGGTATTGTCAGAAGGCAAGATTGAGTACAACGAAGATATTGAGACATTAGTAAAAACCACAGAATCATGCAACACCAAGAAGGACTCTGCTCAGAACGCTCAAGAACAGAGTGTTCATATCGAGTCCTGCAGAATCATGGATCGTAAGCGGGAGTCAGCTGGGGGTGAATTGATTAGCGAGGGTATCGTGCTCTGTGTCTACGATTCGGCATTCGATGTCCTAATTCCGGAGTATGGCTTCGAAAAGCGAGTGCACTGTGATCAGCTCCCACTCAAGAAGGCAGAGTTCCGAAAAGCCGATCGAATTCTTGAGCTTTACTGGGAGAAGGGCGTCCCATCGTCCGCATATGTCCCAGAGGACGAGCGACCGAGACCAGGGCTGTCTCAGCGTACCACCAATGCCGCAGCAGCTGCAAAGCAAGCTGCAGTTGCCGAACGGGCCAAGAAAGAGCACGAGGAAGCTCAGCGCAAACAAATGGAGACTGGAACAATGTCAACAGATGATGTCGATGCCCTCTTTGACGATGACGATGATTTATCCGACGTCGCTGATAGTCTTGCTGGCGTGTCACTCGCTGAGCGACCAACACAAAGCGTGCCACCTTCACCAACCAAGAACTCACTCACAGCTGCTGGAAGTCTTCACCGCACACGATCAGATTCGAAGGTGCACAGTGCCGAGCCTGTAGAGGCTAAGCTCAGCGCCAAGGAGAAATACTTGAAGTTCTTCACCCTCCGCGAAGAAAATGGAGAATATATCCAAGACGTTAAGGAGATGACTCGAGTGCCGGTAATTTTGAAGACCGATCTGACCAAGAGTCCTCCGTAAGCATGCCGTTGTGATCCGCTTATTTTATGCTAACTTGATTAGATGCCTGACAATCCGCTCAATGAATCCTTATGCCTTGTAGGCTATCATTCGACATCGGAATATTGATACCCGGCATGATGGTTGATCTTGGTCTGCGACTCATCCACGTGCCAATTAAGATCCGCTGTTCGCACAATGCCTCTGGCAAGAAACGTGCAGCTATGTAAGATGTGACATACGCACAGGCGCGAAAGGTCGTGCAAAGTGCAGAAAAATATATTTCTTTTGTTAAATTGTTATTATCGTCAATGGTTGGATGGTGCATCTCACCTCATCAATTGATTGATGGGTGAGAAGGAGAAACGACGGGATGCACAAAAGACGGGAGAAGCAGAGATATAGGAGGGATTGCTACCATGTATTTTCATTGCTTTAGCGTTTGCATCTATATCTTTTGCTTAGCGAATTACATATTCATTGACGCACGGGTTTGAAATCATCCATCTCCTTTGTGACCAACGGAACAGAGATGGTACGGTGTAGCTATGTTTGATAGCACCTTGACTTGTCTTTTGATGTATGATAATGCATGGTATGGGTACATGGCGGCATATCCCCAAGTAGCCACCGCCAGGCCCAGGCCAGCCGCGGCAGTTGTGAACCCTTCTTACTTGCTCGCCATGAATAGGGTCCAGCTTCGTGCGCATGCCTTTCTCAGCCTCGAGCTTGAGGACTGTGATTGTTGGAGATGAAAAGCTCACGTAGGTTTGGTTCAGCGGTTAAATGTGAGTCTTCGTCTGATGCCTAGGCGGATAAGTCCACCGCTCGACTTGGCCAAGAACGCGGGCTCTTTCATCCCATGCCAGCAATGGGACGCTCGGCGTGATATATTTACTCCTATAATTGTCATCATCATCATCATCATTACCACAGGCAAGCTATTTCTTCAACAGTTCACGAAGGTTTAGTTACGAGGGCGCCTCTACTCTGGACGGTTGCAAACCTGCGACGTCAACTGTCGGGTCTTGCGGACACAGCGCTTTCCGTTCGTCTTGGCCACGTTTCCATTGGTGGAACGTGGCGTGAAGTCTGAGCGGCAGAGATATACGATGCTAGTCGGTGCTTGGAGTGCTTGATCTCAAACGCGGCTGATACAAGGAGTCGTTAAGCGAGCGGGAACCTTGACGTTTGTTCAGGGTTCGAGGTCGCATCAGCAAAGATACCGAATAAAGCTTATGCGGCAGGCGGGAGTGCATGGGACGAAGGAATAGACATTAAGCTTCTTTTGATGGCCTGTTTGTCAACCTCTTGGGACATTGTTTCTGCTGTCAAAAAAAGATCGGACATTGCAAGGGACGACCCAGGGGTCCTAGCAACCCCCGTTCGTCCCCCCTATTGGATAATTCCCCCTTTCATCCTGGGCAAAGCGAGCTGGTTTGTCAATTCCACTTAGAAATGCTTGGTGATGGCTCGGATGGTACTTTATCCCTCCTCTTGGCCAGGGGTCACTTAAGTCCCTTTTTTTGGGCCTGGTTGTTTGGCTGCTTGATGCTCATCTCGTGCTTCGGTCGACCTCGTTCCCGTCTCTACACTTGCCAAGCTGACAAGGCAAGGGGAGAGCTAAAAGGACCCTCCTCTATTCCTCTTTAATAACCCACCCTCCGTCGTTGTTTGAGCCCTTCACCTCCAAATCCACCACCATCACTTATATACCCTTCGCCTCTCCCTAAGCGCTGGTTTGCTTCTCCTCTTCACGATCAACTTACGCTCTTTATTGATCCCTCCATACTCGCTCCTTATTCGTGTGTGTGTTACTTAATTCTTTAATACTCTGGCAGTTTGTAATTAGCTCAGGCTGGTCTTGCTTTATTTACCCATTTCGATTCATCTAAACTCTGAGAGTTTACAAAGAAAAAGACACTTTACACACATCTATATACCCTGATCGTCGACGAAGAACTTATCATAATGCCTAGCTTCAAGCAAATGGTTGGGTTGGTGGCCGTGGGTTTGGCAACGGTTGGGTCTGCCTTCCCAGCGATCCCCAAGTTTAGCAGCAGGACCATGAATGCGTACAGCAACTTGGTCTCAAGACAGAACCCGGCGACCGGTTTGCCAGATGGATTGACCGATGTCGATGTTCTGCAATTGTATGTTACTCCTTCGATTCCATTCCATAGCCCCATAAACTAACATATCCCAGTGCTCTTACCCTTGAGTTCCTCGAGGCAGCTTTCTACCAGCAAGGATTCGCCAAATTCCCAGATTCTGATTTCGCTGCCTTGGGCTTGAGCCCAGAGGCTATTGTCGATCTCAAAAGCATTGGCAAAACGGAAGAGGCTCATGTTTCCCTCCTCTTGACCGCTATTGCCACATCAGGAGCAAAGCCAGTTGCACCATGCCAGTATAACTTTGGCTTCACTGATGCCGCCGGAATGGTAGCTACCGCTGCTATCCTTGAGCAAGTTGGTGTTTCTGCGTAAGTTTTCTCTCTAAAGATATATCATCTCTCAGCAATAACTAACGAGAAACAGTTATCTCGGTGCAGCACCAATCCTCACTACCCCATCAATCCTCACCGTGGCAGGCGAGATCCTGACCGTGGAAGCACGCCACCAAACATTCATCCGCACAGCCTCCAAGATCGTCGCCGTGCCCTCACCCTTCGACACACCCCTCGGTGTCCGCTCCGTCTTCTCCCTCGCCGCCGGCTTCATCACCTCTTGCCCAGAGGGCTCCAACCTAGCCATCACCCCCTTCGAGAAGGTTACGCTCGAAGGCGACGTCGCAGCTGCCTCCGTCCCAGGTGCTGAGGTCAAACTTCAAACCGCCGCTCAGGGTGGCCAGTTCTGCGCCTTCACCAACGGTGGATTACCCGCCGGAGGAACCGCGTTTACTCCTTTCGTCAATGGCGCCTGTACCACACCTCAGGGACTTGCCGGAGCTACTTACGTGCACATCACGAGCGCGGCTCCACCCACTGGAGGTATCACTGATGGGATCACGGTTGCGGGACCGATGTTCATGGCTGTTTCGTAGACGAGTGTCTTGGCTTTGATGACATGAGAATCACGGATGGCGATGAATAATAGATAGGGTGTTTTGTGGATGGGTGTTTGGGGATTGGTGTTGGTTGGTGGTCTAGAAGGGCATATGTTAAGCTCAATCTTTTAGATATGTGTGTTCGTGAGACACCAATTATTTCGATTCTTCAAGAGCAATCTATTTGTCTTATCTCCATGTCGTGCTTTGTCCTCTCTCATCGATGCTTGTTCTGAGCTAAAGTCATAGCTCTGATCCACCCTCGGTGATCTTCTCGAAGATCCCAACACCCTCCCTTCCTAGTGCTGTTCCCACACCTACGGCGGCTGCACCGACAGCTCTCATTCTGTCGAAGCCCGCACGGTCTTTAACGCCTCCGATGCCGATGATGGCGATCCTCTTCAGGTCTTGAATCGGACTCGCATCCAACATCTGTCGAATAGTCTTCACATTGCCCAAAGCAAGCGGATGCAGTGCATCACCCGCCATACCGCCAATACCAGTCCCATTCACACTTCCCAACGCAGTATCGCGTCGTTGATTCAAAACCAGACATCCGCCAAGGGTATTAGTCGCCGTGATGAAAGAAACAGGACACCCGCCCTCCAGCTTCGTGCTCTCCTCTAAAACCGTGATCAGAGTCCGGAACTGGTCATGGTACGTATACGGCGGCGTCTTAACCCCGATTCTCACCCTCTCATCCCTCGGCTCAGCAAGCGCTTCAACATACGCCATCAGCGCTCCGCTGTCATACGCCGGCGGCGGCTTATCCAGGATGTTCGGGCACGAAAGGTTGATTTCCATCATGATCCGCAGACCCTCTCGGCGTTCCTCTGTCAGATCGAGTAATTTCGCGTAGCACCCCGCTACTTCGGACGCTGTGCCCGTCACGCTGACGATGAAGGGTTTGGCGGGTGCGTGAGTTAGTGATCCTTGGTTTGAGAGCTCGGCAAGCATGCGGAGGTATTCAGTAAGGGGAATGGGGCTGTAGCCGAGGGTGTTGAGGGAGCTGGTCTCGTCAGGGAGCACTTCGCTGCGGCCTTCCGCGTGAGTTCCTACATCGACGTGCGCGGTGGAATGGCCTTTGCTGGTGGAGAAGAAGGTGTACTGGTGGGTTAGGGCGGTTTGGTGGAATCCAGAGGGCTGGTCTAGGGATGTGCGGATTGTGACAGCGCCGGTGTGGGGACAGTCGTAGAGGGCTTTGAGGTCCGCTTTTGTGGTTGCCCATGGGTTGGAGGAGTTGAGGAGGGGAGGATCGATGCGGAAATCAGAGGGTTGCTGGGATGGGTTCTGAGAAGCCATCGTGAGGGTTCCTAAGTTCCAGCCAACGAGTTCGATCACTGTCAATCCGCGAAATTTGGCCGACCAGGAAAGTTCTGAGATTTCAGAAACTGAAGGAATAACGAACTTGCAAAATTGAGATGTCTCTTGATGTGAAAACAGAACAATTGAGACTGCGGCTTATCAGCCAGTCTTTCATGGTAGAATGCTACACACCTTTTGATGCTCCTCTAAAGTATCGCTCCTCTGAAAGTAGAGTAAATTGAGTATAAACTTGTACAGCGCAATTGATCAAATTTGACGTGAATAGTTGATACTTTGAATGAGTCGATCCAAGTTATTACTGTTTAACTTCTCTTATCAGAACCATCCCACTTGGGACACTTGAAATCTTGGCATTCAACTATGCACTCTTGCGCAAAAATAGATTCTGTTAAATCTTCCGATTCAAGTTGGACTGAAAGCTCACAAAGCAAGACTATGCGAAATCATATCGTTATGCGGGATGATTTTTCACAGTTTGAAAAACAGAGAAGCACTTATAAGGGGAAGGGTAGAGGTTGCCAAGTCGTCGGGAACTTAACTATACCATACACGTGCGTTTAGTGGGGCTTCAAGTTGGGTGAAACTTTGTGGGTGACGTGAATCGCGGCTATACTGACTTCATCTACCTTACGGCCTTCTACGCTTCATCGCATGGCTAGGACATGCCAATTGAATGGCCAGTGAATTACACGGCCAGCTACTAAACCTTTCGGGGTGCATCGTGTCGTTGATTGGCGAAGTCAACTAGCGTGGCGTCATTCAGAAGCACAGGCGCCGACCGCAGGCACAATAAGTGTCTGGTAGTCCTGGGAGATCAAAGTATAGCTATCACAAAAGTTGTGCAGGTATACCCCATATCTGCTATAGCTCAGGTTAGACATTGGCTTCACGACTCTGCGCTGAGCTCTCTGCTGACTCGATGTTGGTTGGGATAGCTGTTGCGCCATATGGACTGACCGATATTGTCGAGGGAAAGATAAAGCTGGAACCGCCAACACTCTTCTACTCCCGGTACCTGATATTACAAGTGTATACTGGGGCAGAAAGTGCCATACTACGGGTAGAAGTGTCTCTCAAGGCGACGAGGCCTCTTACACAAGTGTTGTGTGTTAGCGCCATGGATCCTCTTGTAGCACACATGCCAGGAACATAGTGGTACAAAATACTTTGTTTCAGAACCCAGAAGCCATTTGTTTCTCCCATTTGCGTCAGCAAGTATATATATCGATCGTATATGGGTGGTCGGCTATAGTCTCTCATACTTGCCCTATCTATTCTATCTGTTCTCTAGATCTAGTTTCCAGCCAACACAGAGCAAGTAGCTACGTCATTGCAAAGTCTGCCTACCTTGCTTTGATTCTCATCAGAACCCACCTACTGGCTGAGAATCACTTGTACTTCGATTATTCGCTTGTAGCACGTCAGCCTTGGTGGCGCAATCAAATGGTTCGCATCTGCATCTCACCCCAGTCATTGAACCACCCCTCAGGCCGAGCAAATTGCGAATGCGAACCAACTGAACAATAGCCATTCATTGTGCATGATGTCTACTTTTTTACATTTAATAGTCAATACCTGCAAAGGTTTTCCGTATTCTTCGTTTACTCCATGACATCCAGATCATCTCAAGCTCTTTTGTCTGCTCCATAGTAGTATGATCAGTCAGCCATGTAACATTTTACTCTTTAGCTACCACATCAACTCGGATACAAGACAAATTAAAGGTGATGTCGGCACTAGAAACTACCATGCGCTATAAATCGAAGGGAAAGGCGCACTCTTCAAAATTCAAATCGAAAACGAATAAAGACGATTGGTCGCAGGTTACAGACCCTCAAGAACGAAGACGCATTCAGAATCGAGTTGCTCAAAGAAAGTTCCGTAAGCTGATAGACTTAAAATTTGTGATAAATCTAGGACTGACTCTGTACCTCCTACCAGGTAATAAGGCTAAAGAAGTCAAGGAACGGCAAGCTCGAGACGCAGAAGAACACGTTCGTGCAAGCAATTTCTATATCAAACCTGAGCCGAATGAGTGGGGAGACGAGAATGAACTTTCAGGTTTACCATGGGGTTCCTCCTCCGGCTTTGGGAGAGGCCGGACTTTACGTCGAAGAGACTCGAAGTATGTACAAATTGGCATTTCATTTACCGGCAACTAATGATTGTAGCACATCTCTACTATCTGAACGTTTATCGGAAGCAACTAGACGGCATATTGAGAATTCTACATCACGCCCATGCACACCCAGCGACAGCTTTCCACGTGGGCAATCTCCCTTCCGGCCAGAATCACCATTCTACACGCCCCCTTCCCCTTTTACTGACACCTTTGGCAACCCTAGCGTAAATCCTTTTGTTTTGTGGGGAGGATTATATAGAAGCCCCTCAGTCCGTGATGTCAAGCCTGCCGAGAGCATAGAGGCGAATTCAGTGGAAGAATCGACGCAGCTTGAAAACGCACATTATTTCCCAGATCTTGCAGCTAGCCCGAGTGTAGATCATGAATCATCAAAGTCGCTATCGGAGCAAACAAGTAAAAGCGCAGATCCCGAGCGAGAGTCTGGGGGGAATGATTCGCACCAGAACTCGGACACATCACAGGTCATAAACGTAACCAACTCTCGAAGAGTATTAGGCATGCCAATTGATGCACATCGGGCCTTACAGGCAGCTGACGAAAGGCGTGCACGCAACGCTAGTGCCTCAGCGCGGTTTCGTCAACGACGAAAAGAGAAGGAGAAGGAGGCGAGCGCCACTATTGAGAAGATGCAGCAGCAGATCCGGGTGCTGGAACGAAAAATCACCTCTCGGGGTTTGTTTAACAAACCATTTGACGCGTACCGGACGTCAAATGTAGCTGACTTCGAGAAGACTCTGCCTGACGACGCCGGCTCCTCGGCTCGATTCCGTCAGCGACAAAAGCAGAAAGTGCAGGAGACCAGTACTGTCATTGAGAAGATGCAACAGCACATAAAAGAGCTGCAATGCATACTTGAGGAAAATGGTGAAATAATACTACATTCGACTCTCCCAAGTTCGACCAGCCCAGCCAGTGAAGATGTAGTTTTGAAGGCTTCTTCGGAAACCTGTGCTCAACCTCCGAACGAGTCAAAGGCAGATTTCCACACTACGGGACCAGTTAAGCCCTCTTCTGTACCGTCTAAGTCATCAATGGTGCGTCAAGCGCTCAGAGCATATTCCCTTCTTTTTCTTTTTCCAAATTTACAAATCGCAAGTCTCGGAACAAAATCTTCTGCTTTTAAATGTTTCATGAGCTATGAAACATTCCTCAGCCTTTGTAAATCCACAAAGACATATAACCTAACAGATATTGTCACTCCAGGAGGATCTCCGGCTGTGCCATAGTGATCAGACTTTACCACAAGCTGAAATTGCCAATATTTCCAACCAGGGTGGCAGGACTGACAAGCGAAGAGACGATCACGCCGAGGAGGCAGCAGGGGAAGCTCAACCACAAGGGATCTCTCAATTTACCTCCTCAGACCTATCTTTGATACCTGAGCCTCCAGTCTCGTCCAAGCCAATAGCCCTAGCGGAAAATACAGCAGTATGTTCAATTTGCCAAAAGTTTACTGGAAGGCCTAGCGAGATCCGGTATTTGTCCTTGCTTTCGTTAGAATAACTTTACTGATGATTTACAGAAAGCATATGAGACGGCACGAACGACCGTATGGCTGTACATACCCCTTGTGTACAAAGAGCTTCGGAAGCAAATTTGACTGGAGGCGACATGAGCAGTATCAACACGCCGAGCCCTGGAAAGATCAGCCTGACCAGCTGACAACTTCCGGAGACGTTCGAGACATTCCATCCACGGATTCCCCCAACGAGAATAGTAGACAGAGGTGGCATCATCAACTTGATTCTCGTGACTCAGATACAGCTCAGGACGAGACAGGGCGAGGCCTAGCTGGAGGTTCCACTGGCTCTCGTGCTTTTTGGTGCGGTTTCTGTGATGGTTTTGTGCCCGTTGCAATTGAGCTCGCGAGGGCTTGGACTGAGCGATCTGATCACATCACAAATCATTTTATACGCGATGAAAAGCGAATTGAGGAATGGATAGTCGCTAACTGACTTGAAATTCAATGAGGATCGCCTCCGCATGGTGTAGACGAGTTGTCAACACATTACAAAGGTAGATAAGGATCCGAGAGTTATTTCGCCTGTCGTCATTTAAAGAGGGAGATTTTGCTAATTCAATATTTCTAGCTAATATATTAGCTGCGCTCAGAATCTCCACGGATACCAAAATCGGCATTCTTGATTCTTGAATGAGGTCTTGGATGTCCTCAAGCGGGTCGAAAGCTCGAACCCACACAATCGCTGAGCTCACACAATTTTGCTGGGATTGGTCATATTACTGATGTGGTGGACCTTCGAAAAGAGCTGGATCTATTTATACCCGCCAGTTTTCTAGCTATACTGCTGTAGCCGAGTAATCTGGCTCGATGGCATACAGCTCTATCCTATTCGCATCATTATCAAAAAGGATCCAGAGAGGTGTCTCTAGCGGTAGATATTTGAAGCAGTTCTGGAGTTCATAAATAATCCCATAGACACATCCTGATGTAAGCAAGCGTAATAGATTTTGAGGGATAATTGAGTGAAAAGGTCATAGGAATTTGAGCGTTTAGACCGGCCTTGACTGCGATCATTTACCTCATCTGGTTTGGCTTTTGAATAATCACGTGATATGCATTAGAACATACTTGTACTCTCATAACGGTCACATTCATTAGCTAGACTACTCTGTCTAAGGTTAATAAGCGTTATTATGATAGTGTTGGGATCGTCCGGTGTCTAGCGTGAACTTATATAGACTCAATGGGGGCCAAAGTTAAAGGTTTCAGCTGCTGTTGAAGTCTCAGCGCTTAGCTGTTTAGCAGACAAGAGCCTTTGGAAATTATACATCCCTATCTCATTAACATCGGACATTAGTAAGAATACTTGATTTACATTTGGGATAATTTCTTTTGCAACTTCGCTACAGCTAAAAATCAATTTTTGACAACGAGGCACTTAAGATGGTTGTCGACCCGTTATCTGTCTCGGGGCTTGCGTTGGGGGCAATTTCTCTTTCCGCTCAAGTTCTGAAAGGATGTTTGCAAGGTATGTCTAGAACATAACTCTCACCACTTTGACTTTTCCTGACGCCCTCAAGCATTTGAAATCTTCCAGGGCGCAGTTGACCTACCCCAAGACTGTGCTGGGCTCTCCCTTCGATTAGAAATCGAGTATGGAAGGCTCAAGAACTGGAGTCAAGTTGCCGGATTGCTAGACTTCCAAGACGAGTCCAAAGTTTGTGGCACAATCCGGGCCAACAGATTACTGTTGGCCGCAATTTTGACTGAGATCCAAACGTCGATGACTTCATTTGCGGAGCTCAATGGCCAATATATTGAGCTCCACTCAAATCGAGGAATTGGTGTCTTCAAAGACAGTGGCGGGAAAAGCAAAGACGGAGTGACCCGAGCTGATTTGGTAGCCGAGCTTGGGGCTTTGAATTCCCCGTACGGCCAAAACGCACCGATGGCCAAGAAGGGAGTGCTAGCTGGTGTTTCTGCTGTCTTTCGAGATACAGGAACAGTCATTAGACATCCCAAGACACTAAAATGGGCTTTAATGTCAAGGGATCGCTTTGAGAAGCTCCTAGGTCGATTACAAGAATTGATTGATTATCTGCACGAGCTTATGGACGATCAGCAAATGGAGGTTCTACATAAGACCACACAGAAAACGTACCTGGAGATGCTGCAACTCCGAAGTACAGTCGAAGAACTAAAAGAGCTGATGGATGCAGTGAAGCCACTCAATCAGTTCACCGTCAATATGCAAGTTGTTATTCCAAATAATCAGATCAGGGATGAAGAAAAAGGAGAGCTATTGAAGTTAGCCGCTTTCAAGAGCTCAAGCTTTGCACTGAGCAAGAATACCACAAGCGGAGGAATAAAAGTAAAGGAGATTTTAACCTCTTCCCTGACATTCGAAAGCTCAAAATTCGCTGGTGGGCGTGCGGATGCTATTTATCACACGGGTGGCACGCCGCAGCGCGTTTGGGTGGAGTGGAAAGAACTCAAAGTCTATGAAAATGAGCAAATATCCGATCAACAAGCTTTGCTCGGCCGTATCAAGGAACTTTCAGCACTTCTGGCTTTGGATAAGCCAAAGGAATTCTGTGCCCCTACTTGCCTTGGATATATTGACGCTCGGCAAGACGCAGCAGCTGTAGGTCGATTCGGGATGGTCTTTGCGGTCCCTAGGGACCTCGACGTTAAAGACAGCCCAGTATCTATTACCCAAGCAATAAAAGAGACCTCCATGCCATCTCTCAACAAGCGCGTTGCTCTTGCGTCCAAGATTGCAAGCTGCCTTTTCTACTTACATTCCGTCAATTGGCTTCACAAGGGGTTCCGCAGTGAGAACCTTATCATTTTTCGAGATGCAAATAAAGAGTTTCTCACTCACCTTTATCTGACAGGATTTGAATATGCTCGACCCGCTCGAAGTGGAGAGGCAACTGAGGCAATTCCCCATGTACCGGCTTGGGAGATCTACCGACATCCGAATATTCAAGGGGGCGAGATGCAATCACGTCGATACTACCGAAAAACATACGATATCTACAGCATGGGGATTGTATTGATTGAAGTAGCCCTCTGGAAATCGATAGATGAGGCGGTAGGAATCGCGAATATTGAGGACGCATCGCCGCAGATTACGTATCACGTCAGGGACTCCCTGCTAAACACCAATCCTCAAATCTTGGAGACAGTGCGATCACATATGGGAAACAAGTATCATGATGCTGTCAAGGCGTGCATTACCGGTGGGGAAAGTTTCGGAATTTCTCCAGGCGATGATGAGACTACAAATAGATCTGGAGCTATTTTACAAGACAATTTTCGGAAGGAAGTGTTGGATAAGCTGACTTCGATTGCTGTTTGATAATGATACTTTCCTTGCAAGGAATGAAATGAGTATAGATTCTTACCCAGTGCTAACATTCTATGTTATTAGCATCGTTGTAGAAAAGTTTGTGCCACTTACCATTTACGAATCCATGTCAGCCTTGAGGCTCTGCCTTGCACAGGCTCTTCTGTATAACCGAGATCCCGTGACAAATCCCGTCCCGCATCAAATCCCACTCAAAAATACATTCTATATAAATCTTCAAACATGAATAACTACGCCAAATCAGACGTTATTGACAAAGCTGTTGATTCAATTCGATCAGGGGAGTTTCTAAATGCTTCCCAAGCAGCGGCACACTTTGGATGTGATCGTACGTCGATTAGCAAAAGGCTGAAGGGTCAAACCTGTCATAAAGCCCATGCAGACTCTGTTGGCCGACAATGCCTTACAGACCTTCAGGAACGAGAGCTCATTCGTAGGATTAACTATTTGAGTGAAAGGCAAATGCCTCCTACTAGTAAAATAGTCAGGAACCTTGCGAAAAAGCTAAAAGGAGAAAGTGTGAGGAAGAACTAGGTCGGCCAATTTGTAGCTCGGCATAAATCGGAACTTAAATCGATGTACTTACGTAACATTGATAATTTGCGAGTTGCCGCTGAATATAAGCCTATGTTTCAATTGTTTTATAACAACGTAAGTCACTTGGTTTTGTAGTTGATTTAATATTAATTTTTGAGAAAATAATTAGCTGACTAGCTACGTTCCGCAGCTGAAGCGTACAATTGAAAAATATCAAATAACAGCCGACAATATATATAATTTTGATAAAAAAGGATTTCTTATAGAAATAGGTCGTATAATGAAAAGGATTACAAGCCAACAAACTATAAATAAGCTGGGTAGAATAAAAAATCGTCAAGACGGCAATCGAGAGTTTATTAGTTGCCTGGCCTGCATTTCAGCAATAAAGAAAACTATTCCTCCTCTCTTGATCTACAAAAGATCAAATCACCAATTGCAATCTAGTTAGCTTAAAAACGTCAATAAAAATTCAAATACTTATTTTGCTTCATCTGAGAATAGATGGAGTAGTAATAAACTCGGCATGGAGTAGCTAAAGAAAGTGTTTAATCGCCATACTCAGCCAGCTAGTCCTCGATCTAAGCGTCTATTAATAGTAGATAGCCATTCTAGTCATGTAAATTACGAATTCGTCGAATAGGCCGATCGCCACCGCATAATCATATTGATTTTACCACCACATTCTACACACAAATTGCAACCTCTCGATATTAGCCTGTTCGGCCCTCTTGCTACAGCTTACTCTGTACGACTCGATATGCTATTGGCGGGCAGCGGTAGCCTTACAACTATAAGTAAAAGCATGTTCTTTAATCTATTCAAGCCTTCTTTTGATGAAGTTTTTTCCGAAAAGAATATCCAGCATGCTTTTCAAAAGCCTGGTATTTGGCCAGTCAATCGGGAAAATATAATCAATTCAGTACGACGTATCAAAAAGCCTATTGCGGAAAAGGTTCCTAATACGATTTCTACGCCTACAAACTCCAGAACTGTACGTTTAGCTCTGAAGGCATATCAACAGAATCCTAGTAAAGACGTCATACAAAAAATGTTCAAAAAGCTGGAAACCGCAATTGCAAAAGCTGATATCGCGAAACATGAAAATAAAGGGTTACGAGAAGCTATTATATATAAGAAATCAAAAAAAAAAAAAGGCCGAAAGCTTGATTTAAGTGGAAAACCTGATCAAGGAACTATTGTGTATTCGCCAGCTAAAGTCGAAAGAATCAAAAAATACCAATTAAAAAAAGAAAATAAAGCTAAAGCTATAGAGAATCAAAAGAAAGCTCGAAAAGTTCAAATTAAACTTAATAAAGCTATCAAAGTCAAAAAAGTAAAGGAAAAGGAAGCTCGACTAGCTGAAGCTCAATTACAGAAAGAAAAGGCCGACCAGAATTTTCTTCGATTAAAGTCACCAGCCAAGAAGTCGCTTTCTACTACTATTACACCTAACTTGGCTTCACAAGAGATAACAAAACCTCAAAAGGCATCTATTAAAGCTTCTTCAACTTCAAAGCCTAAGAAAAAAGCTCAAAATCAAGTAGTAGACAAGAAGGTTGTTGTAGAAAAAGTGGTGCGGAAAAATCGAGTTGGAAGGGCAATTAAGCTACCATTACGCTTTCAAGAATCTTCTCCTTTGTAAAAATGATACAACAAATTATTATAAATCGATTGAGCCTACTTTCATTGTATATAGATTTGTGGTTGATTTTTTATTAATTTTTTACTATAAGTTCAATTGATAAATTTGAGTGGGATTTGATGCGGGACGGGATTTGTCACGGGATCTCGGTTAACACTCTTACCCCGCAGTTCAAGCCTGTGTGGTCCGATTGGGTGATATTGAGCCCTGCATGTTGACCTCTGCAAGACCTCTTCGCGGCTGAGTGAGGCTGAGCAACTGCTGGCAAATTTATGATCTCATACCTTCACGAACCTTTGATGGCTTGATTTAACTAGATTGCGAAGTCGTTGGTCCTTTTCATTGATATATCCGCATAGCCGGATAGGAGGAGTGTTTATATTCTGTCCCTCTGCTCGCAGCACTGTCAGCTTCATGTCACCGACGAGGCTGCACCTTCAATTGCCTGCTCACCGTGATTCCTCTGATCAACCGCACAAATGCCTGCTTACGGCTTAATCGAAGTAACCCTTGATCACAGACTCGAGAAGTTCCTTCTGCATCTACGTGTGATCCTTGATAGCCGCAATGGCCACTACGAAGGCGATTCCTATGCGACACTGTCGCGAGGCGCCTGCGCACATTACCAAGTTGGCCTATCTGTTTCCAATCCATGCGGATGAAACATCCTCTCGAGAGCAACCTTTTGTAGACGAAGACTTTCGCGGGATCATGGAGGTGCTCCGCGAATTCGGCTATATGACCTGGGCTGTAATCCCTCGAACATATGCCATTTTGCGGCTCATTCGCCGAATCGAAGACATGGATGATTTTCTGGAGCAAAACCTGAGCGATCTCTCGATACCATATACAAATGATAACCTCCCGATCAACCTCTCACAATCGACCAAAGCGAGCTTCCTCAAAGTTCAACACCTGGTGTTGACGAGTGCAATGGATCTCGAAAGAGGTGAGGCTGGCGAGCATAAACATATAAAATCTCACGAAGAACTTCAATTTGATGTGGTTGGCGAGCTCGGCAGGGGCGGCGGGTGCACACAGGTCCAGAAAGTGTGGAGTAATATTGGCCGTGCCCTGTATGCTGTAAAGTTTATCCGACGGGGGGAATACTTCCAAGGAGATCGTAACGCCTTGCGAGACTTCGAAGGTGAGCTGCAAAGTGCGAAGAAAGTCTTGCATCACCACGTGGTCAAGATTGTCGGAAGCTTCACCGAAGAAAAGTATGTTGGTATTATAATGGAAACGGTGGGGGAGATGAATCTCGGACAACTCCTTAAGAGACCGATCAACGCTGACACTAAGTCCTCCCTCCGAACTTATTTTGGGTGTCTTGCTTCTGGCCTCTTTGCCATCCACCAAGTTGGTATTAAACATAAAGATGTTAAGCCAGAAAATATTGTGATCAGAAAGTCTATTGCATACTTTACAGATTTTGGTCTTGCACTCGATTTTTCGACCACTGAGGAAAATCGTAGTACAACTATGGGCAAACCGGCTGTGAAGTATACAGCCCTATACTCTGCGCCCGAGTGGTGGGCCTGGAGTGAGCGAAATACTCTATCGGATATTTGGTCGCTGGGTGCGGTATACCTCGAGATGGCCACTGTCCTGTATGGCGAGACGGTCCACAAGCTATGGGATTTCTTAGCCAATCATGGAACACAGAACACTGTATCATACAGCCGTAATCTGAGCGGCGTTCTTGAATGGATTGGTTTCCTTCGCTCAAAACCTAGCCACGAGACGGATACTGTTGCCCTTGATGTTGTTGAAGCTACAATGAAAGAGGCAAAAGAAAAGCGACCCAAGAGTTATCAGTTGTGGAAGATGATTGAAAAGCAGGCGCCACGGCACGTATCCTTTGCTTGTCGAGCATGTGTCGAAAGTTTTCATCCGACTGAGAGACCAACTCAACGGCCTCCAGGCAGAGGACAACTAGATTCTGCTCCCGAATTTTCACGGCTCGAGCCAGTTGCCTCTAGGCAGGAATTAATCTACCCAGAGATACATGAATTCCAACATCCAATATCCTTGCCGGAGCCCATACTGCATGAAGCCGGCCTGGTTAGGAATGACACTGTAATTGTGAGCTTGCTTAACTAGGTAGCCTTTTATGGTAAAACCCGCCAGCTAATTTTGATCTCTAGTCTAGGGCACCCTTCCCGATAGCTGTTTTCTTGGAAAACAGGTGGGATGGTGCAGTTGCAGAGTATGACAGTGACGATCTGAGTTTCATTAGTGATCGGACTATCCGAAGGCACAAATTGAAGCTTGCGGATGGAAACATTCTCTTGACGTGGATGTATGACGGCCGCAGTCACCGGACTCGATTTTTCCCAAGCGAACATTTGGGTACCGATTTCCAGCTCGGGTTAAAGTGCCTTGACGAGACCTTTAATGTTGAAGATGCCCATCGCGTATTCAGAGGTCGTCAGCAAAATAAGGTTGGGTCAGCAGCTCCCCCAACTTCGTCATTGACAGATGGTCTCAAGACTACCGAAAAAGGCAAAGATATCTTGATCGATCCAAAACTAGACCTAGCGTCAAATCAAACGGTGAGATCAAATTATTACAAAACGATGTCATTGTCGGGCAACAACTCTGACAAGTAAATGCAGCTCACAAAGGCGGCCGGAGAGTCAACGAAAACAAGCACAACAGAGCCGCCAATGCATGTTAAAGCCTCTGGCGGCATCAGGAAATTGGAAGACCGGAAGCGCGCAGCCGCAGTCTCGAAAAATGCGGAAGAAAACAACCAAAACTCCAAGAAAGAGGAAGTTTCAGCAAAGGCTACAAAGAAAATATTAGACAAAGAAAAGAAGATTGAAGACCTCAAAAAGTTTGCTTCGTCAATGAAACTTCCAACCGCTATCCCAGCAGACTTGGTATCGGTTTTATCAAATGACAAACACAAGCAAAAGGAACTTATTCAAAAGCAGAATGACATTGTCAATAAAACAACAGGATCGAGGAAAGCAGTTGTTACGGACCAATCTTCCCAGCAACGAGCTTCACCATCCAAAGAGAGCCCATCCGCTTTACCACCGCCAAAACTGAATAGCGCTCAGCCTCAGCCAGTACAGGACTCAGATAGCAATGACAAACCAGCAGTGTCTCAGATTCACCAGCCATATGTCCCTCAACCTTATTATGGATCCCCCATATATGGCGGATTGGGCAACCACTCTACACAACAAGGAGAACCCTCTATAATTTCCAGAATCACTATGCAACTCGAGTTCTACTTTTCGACAGATAATCTAGTCAAAGACTTCAACTTGAGAAAACACATGGACTCCCAAGGCTTTGTTTTCTTGTTCTTCATTGCAAGCCTTGACAGGATTCAGGTTCTTTATGCTTCTATAAACGTGTTACGAAGTCTTTGCATTAATTCGGATGTAATTGAAATTGTTAAAGGCGATGATCGAATCGAACGTGTACGAAGAAAATATGGCTGGCAACCTTGGGTTCTGGAAATATCGTCGAGGTTTCCTCATGCAAGACATGATGGGCCAGAAAAGCATGTACCAGTAATGTCGGCCTTGCAAACATATGGCTATCATTTACCAACGCCACAGTACGGCACACAGCCACCATATGGCTACTCATACTACCCATCACCATATGGCCAGCTCCATTATCCACCTAGGAGTGATTTAGGGAGCCCCCCTAGCTCCACGCTGCCTGAGTATCGCCCAATACAGATCGCATCTTACCCTCGACCGTTGGGTTCTCAACGCCCTTTGCAGACCTACAATAATTTGATGTATCCTCCGGCTTACCCACCGTACCAGCCATTATCTGGAGGGACGCAAGCGCAGTCAGCGTCAACAAAGGAGCCGTCGACCGTTTTGAGTCCCAGTCAACCATCAAAACCTTTAAATGAGCGCCCACCAACCTTTGTCATCCCTCCGAAAAAATCAGCTGCAATTGTCGTCAATCTCCCAAAAATGTCGCAGATAGGACAGGCGGAGAAGCCTAAAGTGAGGTTTGCCTCCGAACCTCCCAAGGCTCCACCGAGAGCTCCTTCCTCCACTCAACAGAACCCGCCAGTGTCTCTTGGGCAATCAAACTCCTTTACCCAGGCTAACAATGCATCTAAAAACCGTCCAACACCATCAACTTTTGTCAAACAACCACAATTAAACAGTCCAAATCAGCGCCTTGAGCTTCCTGATGTGTTGCCACAGATCGGCAAGAACTCCAACAAATTAGAAGCAGACACAAAAATTAAGGGTGGCAGGAATTCCAAACCAACAATAGAAGCCTCTGATTCTCAAAATTTTGGTAAATTCACCACCCTAGCTCTACTGGATCAATCAAATACAAAGGGTTACTCACTACCTTCGAGAAGTCTTTGGAGTCGGGTGGCGGCGCTCCCGGCGAGGGAGAGCCCACTTGGCAAACCAATTGACCTTGATCTTGACCCTGGCCGTCCTTGGTCTCATGAAGAAGACGCCTTGTTGTGCATAGCTTATGGTGAGACAACTCCTACGAATTGGAAGACGATTTCAGCAATGGTAGGAACTAGATCCCAGGGACAATGTAAGACGAGAGCTAAGAATCTGGATCGAATCATGAGCCCGGAGTTGAGGATTGAATTGTTGAAGACGGTTAAAGAGATCCTCCAGCGGAAGAAGAATGATGCCGTGTCTGATTGAGAGGGTTTAATGCGATAGAAGAGCGACCCTCAACAATTAAGGTAGCTGTTCACAACTTCGTTTAGTAAAAATGAGCAACCAACGTTGAACCGGAGATATGGGAAGTGTTGAAAAGGTCAATATTCCATGCTCCCAACAAGTGAGGAGCGGTAATCTCTTAATCAGATGCACCAATAGGGCGAACAGACATGAGCAGACTTGGGCAGGCTACGCTGGTCACATGATCTCAAGCACTGACATTGGGTGGTAAAGCTGGGTATCTCTTGACTAACACAACTTTTGAGTCCTCAAACTACGGTTCCTTTCTCAGTGTATCTACTAGCCGCACCACGCTAGAAGCCCTAATATTGGAAGGGGGAACAGCCAATCTGTGGGGGTATTATGGCCACAGTGACAGCTAGTTCGCAACACCGACGAGTTAGATGCTGTAGAAGTAGCACAACTTTATGTTACCATCCCGAGTGATTTGGCGATTATGTAGGAATTGGAAATAAGTAGCGTTAGTTCCGATTCCAAAAATGGAAAGCGATGTCCTTTATCCTATATTTAAACGCGGGACGAGATGCACCCTAGAAGAGTAAATTTAATCTCAGCTTAATGCATACCGCGCTTTTAGCAAGTTAACGGCATCTCGTATCAATAAGGATTGGCAATTAGCTCGAAATTTAAGTTAACACCTTATGCCAGGCGTCATTCATCAGGGAGTTTGGTGTGAATCTCCAATTTTCCGGACGGCCCGCCACTTAACATACAAGTCATAAGTCGATTATGAGCGTATGGAATAATATTCATAATAACATTATCAACTAAAGATTCATACTGGGTATCTCCTGACTGCATCATGTATCCAGAAACTAGGATTAATATTTTTGTTTTGCTTCAATCCATCCCAATCGCGTATAAACATCCACTAAATAACACCTAACTCGCCAAAATAAAACACATCACCTTTCTTCCCGCATCTCAACTATCCGTAATGGGCAGGTGCTGGCGCACCATACTGTTGAGGCTGTCCATATTGCTGCACTGGTGGCATTGGGGCCTGTCCATACTGTTGAGTTTGGCCATATGCTGTATTCTGACCATACTGCTGTGGGACGCTTCCATAAGCATATGTATCCTGCTTCTGCACCAACTTCGTGCTCGGCTTCATGATACCGATGACGGCCAACCCGCCGAAGATGGCCATGAGGGTGAAGGTGTAAATATAGTTTTCGGCCCAGATAAGGGCCTCGATGGTCTTCAATTTGATATTTTCGTCTTCGACGTAGGCTGTGTAGACGCCGGCCCAGACGAGGTCCACGAGGAAGCGTAGGAAAAAGGATGGCGTCACTATGGCAAGGAAGATGATCGCGGCCTGTTTTTGGGTTAGCGAATGGTCTCATTGGGTACTACAATGGAGGGGTTCTGACCTTCGATCTGTCTCGTAAAAGCGCAAAGACAGCCATGACATTCACATATATGGCAACCGCGAAAAATAGCGACTGGTAAGCTAGATCCACCCTTCGTCTCACACGTTGCAGATTATAGCCGTCGGCGTAATATTCATAAGCGTACTCCTGTCCAAAGCGGATGATCTTCACCGTCTGGTACACATAAATTCCGAAGGATATTGCGGACAGGACGGACAGGATAACGATGTAGAAGGTATGGAAGGCTGGGAGCCGTCGCGTCAGGTTGGACATCTCTGCGACGGTACGAAGTATGACGCCTAGGATGATGAGGTCAGACAGACGCCAGGCGAGGGATGAGAAGATATTGGTCAGGTAGTAAAGGTTTGTGGTCGTGGTTTCTGATTCGCTGAGGCCAGTGTTTGATACCATGAATGCAAGGTAGCTATCAGGCCATTAACATATGTCTCATTACATCAATCGGAGTTTTGCTTACACTATTGCAGAAATGGTGGCGATCACGTATCCGATGCTTCTCAGCCTGTCGCGACCAGCTTGGCGAACCCATTTGAACCTTGTTGCTGCAACGAGACATGCCAGAAGTACAATTATGGCGATTATCTCGAATGCGAATAACGCGTTCGTCTTTTTATTCTAGGAATCTGTCAGTTACTGGTTTGCATGCGAGACTTTTTCGCCACTTACTTTCCAGTCATCACCCCAAAGTCGAATCTTTTCCGTACATGCAGGGCACGAGATTCCTCCGCTTCCTCCACCCGAACTCGAGCTAGAACTGCCTCCTCCTCCTTTCTTTGGTGCCATTATGCGCTAGGTCGTCTTAGAGTATATTAGAGTATATATCTCTTGAAAAGATTCAAGCACACGGAAATCTCAACTCTCCCACTTTTCTTTTCCAGATTTTTTTTATTTTCAGGTTTGAGAAATCTAAAGCCTCTAAGTACTCCAGGGATCATCAAGCCTTTATGAACCACTAACGGCCTCATCATTCCGATCTTATTTTTGATGTGAGTTGTGCCAAGCTGCGGCGGTGTTCTAATTCCCGTTCAGCTGGCTGTGTATTTCTCGCTTAACAGTCTTCGTGGACCCAATTATGCCCCTGGAGTCTGGTGATCTGAGTAAATTTAGCGATGTGGCTTGCTTATGTGCCGTGTGGTCCAATCGTAATTTCAACCTAATGAAAATATATCTGGGGCGCGGATGGGTTAGGCAACCGACAGGGCTGACTTACCAGGGAGGTCTTTATTTAGACCCCAGGTAATGAGGGGAATGTTGGAAATTAAATGGTGTATGAGTCGTGAATAGTACAGTAATACTTACATGCAAAGGAAAGGCAGTGTTCTTCGAGAAAATTAGGGCAGTGTTGCATAATTTAAATGAAGCAGGGGTCCGTGATAATACGCCTACTGTAGGGACATAACCTGAGAATGCTTGTGAGATGTGGTTTAGCACTTGTCCCCAGAGTCCCCACTTATGTATTGACAATCAGCCTAGTGCCTAACCATCTCATCAAACCTAAGGTCAGCTTGCTTTTAGGACGCCGATCATGTTAGCTACTAATTTTTGCTTGAAATCACAGATGAACAAGAAACTTCGTGGAAATAAAATGCGCACACAGGTGATGGGGTAGAAATAGTGCTATTAAATGATAAAGTTCATTCGCTCATAATTTTCGGATATAGTTAAGTCTGCCTAAACACACGGAATCCATTGCACAAAACTCCAGCCCATTGCGTGTGAAGGTCAATATGGTTTCCGGGGTATGTCACGTTTACACCAGCCACCTTCGTCTCTTGTCGGCTCTTTGCGCACAGGACCCATATATCCAAACCCATCCAGCAAGGGCTTAAGGAACTCACAGTCCTCCGGATTCTCGTAGTATGTTCCACCATATTGAAGAATCGCGCGTGCTCATTCCTCCGTCATGAAAGTACAGTAGGGTGCAAAAAGTGTCGACCCCCCCCCCCTGCTAGCGTGACCATATATACGCAGTTTCAGGGCTGCAGTTTTTAATGTACGCATTTTTACTCCCCTGAAGCAACCGCGCTAGCAAGGGGGGGGGTTCGACACTTTTTGCACCCTACTGTATTGAAGATGGCTCCAATGATACCGACTTCTTCCCAGTGATGGTATCTTAGTGCGCACATGCCTCCACCGGCTGGCCAAGCCATAAACAGAATCTCGCGCTTGTCAGGCCATATCCGACATCCTGCAGATTGTGCTGTCACCCGAAACCCCAACGGCTGTCCCGCCATTTCCCGCCTACTTTCCACAATCCCGTTCAAAACTCATCTTATTCGGTTGCATTTGAGCTCCGTGAGGCGGGTTCGAATCTGTCGATACCGAGAAAATCGAGGTCCACTGCCTCAGCCCTTTCTTTAATTACGAGACCACCTGGGCTTAGAAATCCATAGACTACGTTGGGACCAAGGCCATTGGAGGGTCCACAGCGCATGAGCCTATCGTGACCATAAGTGTCATCCCAAGAAAGGACTGGACCTTCAAGAATCTTTGATACCCATCCTAGTTTTCTCTCAGGTAGCCGATCTGCAACCTTGTCGGCAATCGCTTTATTATTCTCTCTGGATGGTTGTTCTGGCACTTGTCTTCTCGGGATACTAGGCTTCGCGTCATGATCGTTTTAATGTTTTTTTGTGATGGCTGAAGAGGCGTTTCAGCATAATATAAAATTTGACCACTTGCCAATCCGTTAGTCTTACTACTAGCAAACACTATCAAGGAAAGAGCTATTGCTCGCGATAAGAAAGCTATTGTTCTCATTCTGAGGCTTGAATCAAATAATTAGATCATGCTTACTCCTGAAAACCTGTTTAGCTGGTGGATAAGACTTATGAAACTTACGGGAGTTGATACTGCATAATACTATTATCGTTGTTATTTGAAAAGTCTATGAGCGCCAGTAGGCGCTAGAGTTCTCATTGTTGGTCCAACAGTCTAGCGCTGGTTGGCTCTGGTTGGATTTTCACGCTTACTTTTCGCATAACCATAGAGACGTACATCTTCTGGCAGTCGTTACGTTCAAATCAACTAGAACGCTCCATCTAACCGGAATACATACACAATATCATCAGCATTTACGTAAGCAAAAGTTATGGTTATTTAACTCGGTTAAAATAGGGGGGATAATCCAAGCCTGGTGTACTGTAAGCGAGTTCGAAGGAAGACATCCCTGGTTACACCACACCCTAGACTCTGAGCAATTATTGTGCAAGTCTCTCATCATCATGGGAAGAATGATATCATTACCTCAGAACCACAATCACTACCGCACTCGAGATCGCCAGGCACAAACCATTATGCATGCCATAATTGCGGGGTATATAGGTTCATTTGAAAGTTTTTATTTAGGCTTCATCTCACAACTACCGACGCCGTTTCAACTCACAGCCTGAGTTCATCCCCAATATGAAAATATATATTCATTCACTTGGCACGTGGCGTGGTCGTTGTTTGTGTATGAGTTGCCAATCATGCGCAATGGTATGGATATTCGTTCGGCCAAAAGGCTCGACTTAAGAGGTTGGCCGGAGACCACATATAAGTAGAGCATCACTCGTGTATGAAACCTATATTTACTAACTTTCAATTTTGTTGTCTCAGAAAATGCTAGGTTTCACACTTCTTCCTCTTCTTCTGGCGGGCGTGGCTGTGGCGCAAACACCGCCTGGATATTCACCAAATGTCACCTCACACTTAGACATTAAGTTTGGATCTAACACGGTTGATCCACCTGGAGAACGGCTCACTAAGGCTGGTTGGTCAATATTTATTGCTCGACTTACCTTTGCGACATTAGGGTTATTCTAACAATTTAAAGAAACACAGAGTAAGCCTACGCTCGCAACATCGGACCCAGCACTTAATGGAACATATCTATACTTTTTGCTTGGTAAGCATCACCCCTGGAACTCCGCAGCATCTAAATGCTAACTCATGTACTTGGTAGATCCCGACGTGTAAGCATTGCTTTGATCTGAGTAAAATTTAAAAACTAATTGTCGAACAGAAATGGAGCAACATTCGGCGGTGCGGCAGGGACCCGCGTGGTTTATCTTCACACACTCTTGAGAGACTTCAAGGCATCAACGACCGCCGTTAATGGGCTATATGCATTCAGTTCATCAGCTACCGGACCAAAAGCATATATGGGACCAGCCCCACCGGCAGAGAACCCTCCATTCCCACATCGATACATCAATCTGCTCTACGCACAGCCACCCAACTTCCAAGTGCCAGCAAGTCAGACTTCTGCTGTACAGTCTGGTCTTAACTTCAACATAACGCAGTTTGCGATAGATGCAAAAATCGGCCAGCCGGTTGTTGGAAACTACTTTACGGTTGTCGGTTAAGAGCCTTTGCCTTCCCCTCCTGGAGACTATGAATGGCGAAAGGCTGTATATAGGAGAAAAGCAATGGGGAAGGAAGCAGGCAGGAATATATTATATATCAACCTGTTTACGCTTTTGCGTTCTTCGGTCCCTTGTCCCCATAGTTATTCAAACCAATTTTCAACGCGTTTGATTTCACAGACAGGGCTAGAAAGCATCTGCATTACAAGCCGCTTTCCTATTTCAAAGAATTGTACTATTTCAAGCCATTATTCTCAGTTAAAATTGTTATCTGTCCCGCTGCTGTCGAAAAAGTTGTTATCAATAGTGGGGGCGACGCTGCATGAATACGAGCAGCGTACAATTTGTTAATTTGTTCTCTATATTCTATTGAAGTCTTTTATTTTTATTGATTCAGCAAAGCGAATACATACAGATTTCGCTACCGTATCAAAGCCCACGTAAACTGCTGATCTTTCTTACTATTCGCTTTCACAATCTAAAGGAGGAACAATACTAGCTCTAAGCATGACAGGAGATACTCCTCGAGTCATCTCAGCCTCGCCAGAAGAGTTTAGTCGCCGTGCTTACGATTGTAAGAATATTCAAGCCGCTCTGGAAGCTCTTCATCAAGATGGGTTCGTGGTTTTAAAATCGGTTGTGGATATTGAGCATGTGGATGCCATTAACAAACATATGACAATCGAGGCCGACGATATCATCCAAAATAACAAGAAACCGTTCAATCATCGAGTGAAATGTATGTCCCTTATACTCTTGATATTCCAAGGCTAATGCAATCGTTCAAAGCCAATATTCTTCAAGCACCGCCACTAACGGATCCACAATATCTACATAACGATGTATTCTTCAACCCGTTTGTGATACAACTGATGAATATGTCAGCAGATCTATCCGATAAGTTTTGAATATAGCTGACAAGCTTCCTCAGATATCTTGGCGCAAATCCCATCTGGAATTTTGTGACTGGCAATAACGCGCTTCCCAGAACTGAAGGACTTCGCCAGCCGGTACACAAAGATGTAATTTTCAACCATCCCAACTGCCCCTTCTATGTTATAGCAAATATTCCTTTGTGTCCGTTCAACAAGACGACAGGCTCCACTGAGTTCTGGCTTGGCTCTCATGCCCATACTACCGGCGCTGACCAGATCCCCGTGGACGAGAAAAGTGAACTTGCGAATGCGACTCTTGTTCTAGGAGACCCAAGTGCAGATATCAAACCAGAGGTCTTGGAGGCGCGAAGACAAATCAGACCGCCTGTCCAGCCTATTTGTGAAAAGGGAGATATATGTCTCAGAGATCTGAGAACATGGCATGCGGGAATGCCTAATGAAAGCGACCACTATCGCATCATGCTTGCTCTCGGGTATCAGGTGAGAGAATGCGCGCTTCCATTCTGGAAGCAACAAGATGCAAGGAATACTGACTTGTGAATAGGCACAGTGGTACCCAAATCATACTCTTCGAGCGAAGTTACCGCTTAGCCAGGGCAACTTCTTCATGAAACACGGCTCGCTGCCAGTAGAAGTTAGAGCAGACCTTCTTTCCGACGAGAGTGATTTTGGCAAACTGAATGATACCTTTTCGTTCAAGTACTCCGTCGAATAGACATTTTTCTCTCGGCTCCTGCTCAATTTTCAGGATGGCATGACTATGAAAGACAGCATTTTTTTCAGCCAGCAAGGATATACAACTAGCACAAACAGTACCTTGCTGTTAGTATTGGCTATTTCGGATAAAAGACCAGTCATGTGAGGCTTACTGTCGTAAATCATTTACCTTGCACATTAAATATATCTTCCTACCCCGCGTTGAATAAGTGTGTATTAAAATCTGTTCTGTCTGCTACTTAAATTTCGCACTCTATTCACCTACCCGACAACTAATCTCTTAACACATCTTGGCGTGTCTCTTAAGTCTAAGATCTGACATTCCAAGTCAAATTCGTAATCTAGAGTTTATAAACTTAATACGGAAACCTCTTGTCTAGCTTAGCCAAGCGAGATCCAGCACGTGAACCTGAAGTTGCCAGATGAACGTGAAACTGCCATGGCAGCCACAAATATGCCTCCAGTGAGTTCTTGCCTGCTTATTCTTTGCAAAAGCTAAAACATGGACAGAAAACTCTTTTAATGCACTCGCGGTATCCCCGTTCTGGTGAGACTACCTCCTGAGATCCATCTCGGTCTCGTTGATATTCTTTAAGCATAAAGCGCTTCAGTATCAGCCACATGTCTTGGACTCACTTGCAAGACGTTATACAGCGCGTATCGTACCCTACGGGAGTAGCACGACCAAGAGACTTGTTCGGCTCCACAACAGATACCGAATGAAATACAGCAACCCGAACCCGATACCGTGGACCAAGTATATTCTCACATAGAATGTCTTCATAAACTCTAACGACCAACTCATAATTCTCTTACATCATTGGAAGCCATCAACTTCAGTCTTCCGCAATAAAAGTAGACTTAGTAATCTATAGTTGTCCTTTCAACCACACCTTGACCATCGTAAGCCAGGATTAGTGGTACCGACATCAGCCAAGTAGTCTTAGAGGAGAAATTTAGGGATAAGCTCAGTTCGATCTTCTGGCACGGAAGGACACTAATTGTATCACAGGAGAAGTTGAGAAAGACTTCACTCAAACCCTTAGACTCATGAACTTACTAGTTAAAACTCACCTCGAGCTCTCCAACATCTCTGTGACCCAAGGCAAGACTGTCACTTCCGCCTGGTCTGGACTTATTTGCAAGATATCTATACGATCTGGCGTGCGGGATCTGGCAAGAGCGGCCTATTGTATCGACTTAATAGCTCTGTGTCAGGCGCGCAGGACGAAACCAGCTTCGACTTATTGGATGCCAGTAGACAAACGCTTCATTCCCGGGAGCTATCCAACACCCGTCCACCGCACTTCTATTTGCGCTCATTGATTTAGCCTGATATGGTGCCTGTCCATACTATCGGTAGCTTTGCCATAAGAGAGCAAGCCCAAAAAAAACGAGGAGTGCAGTTCTGTGTCGAACATGATCACGAAGATCACCGAGCATATCTTTTCCAAGTGTTTCAATGGCGAATTGGAGGAGGCTGTAAAGCTTGAGGTTCGAAAGAAACTTTGAAGGAACACATTAACAAGCATTTCGATTTCGCAGACCTGGGAATATGCTTTAGAAGGGGTACTTTTAGAGGGTGATTTGAAAGAGGAGGCAGCATGATTGGATGAAAGACAACATACATTGAGCTGCTGCACTACCGAAGACTAGTATTCTGGTAGAATGGTGTCACAAATTCCACCGTGAGGGAATACTTATCTGGCATTCTGCAAATTGCTTTCTTTGAGTTCGGAACAAGTGGAGAACAAACTCATGATCAAGTCTGCCGTTGAGGCAATGAGTATGTATATCACGTGATTTCCGCAACACTTGCACGAACTGAAAGGAAGCCTCCGAACGTGCCGAAAGTGTCAGAAAGATCAGTTGAACCCGTCTTGCACACCTATTTTTTAAAAAAGGGGTCACTCTCTGTCCTCTCCCTTCCATCCTGTCCTCAACAAACACGTGATCCATGCACCGCTCGCCAAGCAAACGCCTGCAAGTCGCAACCGAAACAGCCCCTGATCGGTCCAAAGCTCCGAAACACAAAACAAAGTCTCGGAGGACCCGCCCAGCCCCAAGTTGAAGGCGGATCATTCATGCCCTGTTTAAGCTTGAATCGGATCGTACGATAATGATGTTGATTACCCAGTCCCCAAACAACAAACTGCCGGAGCGCGAAATTGAGGCGTGGGAAATGTGCCAAAGTTTCGCCGGTGCATGCTTGGGTAAGCGAGGTGATCGGCGAGATTTGGAATGAGGATGGGATGAGGATTGGGAGGGTATAGGAGCCGTCTTATTTCTGGATGTGATGGACCGTACGTATTTTGGATGTGATGGAATGAGATCGAGTAGGAACTTCCTAGCAAGGTGCATTATAAATCACAGCTTAGGACGGACGATTCATCTCAACTCAAGTCTCAAATATGGAGGGAAGCGGAAGCTAGAGAATCACAAAAACATAGGGTAGACAACACTTCGTAAAAAAATTATTTCCCAAGCAGGAAGTGACTTATACATCGTGAAATCTAACACCAGCCATAAAAAGTTCCCCCCAAACCCCCTTGTTGCCCCCAAGGTATTGTTCAATTCTAGTTTGACTCATTTCATCAATAAGACGCTGGACCTCCAGACCAGCCAGGGCCTTAGTTCCTCGCGCGCCCTCTACCTCTACCACGACCGCCGAATCCTCCTTGCCCTCGTCCACCTCCCTGGCCTGCGCCTGCGTTACCGGCGTTCGCATTTCCTGCGTTCGCGTTTCCTGCATTTGCATTACCGGCATTGGCATTTCCTGCGTTCGCATTTCCTGCGTTTGCATTACCGGCGTTGGCATTACCTGCGTTGGCATTACCTGCGTTGGCATTGCCAGCGTTCGCATCCGCATTTGCGTTATCAGCGTTGGCATTCGCATCTGCGTTTGCGTCTGCAGTTGCGTTGCCAGCGTTCGCATTTGCATTATCTGCGTTCGCGCCTGCATTTGCGTTATCTGCATTCGCATTGGCGCCTGCATTATCTGCGTTGGCAGCGTCTGCATTTGCGTTGGCGTTAGCATTTGCATTGTTCCCTTGGTTGGCGTTAGCATTTGCGTTGTTCCCTTGGTTGGCGTTAGCATTTGCGTTGTTCCCTTGGTTGGCGTTAGCATTTGCGTTGTTCCCTTGGTTGGCGTTTGCATTTGCGTTCCCTTGGTTGGCGTTTGCGTTGTTGTTGCCCTGGTTGGCATTGTTGTTGTTGCCCTGGTTGGCGTTGTTATTGTTGCCCTGGTTTGCGTTATTGTTCCCGCCATTGTTGTTGTTGTTTCCGCCACCAGCACCGACAGTGAACTTCTGGCAATCATCCTGAGGTCCACGTTGAGCTACAGGCATAATAACAGGTTGATGGTTGGATGCGGAGGTCATGCTGCAAACACGGTAGTTTCCTGCTGGAAGACCGCCTGTAACTGTGGCTGAAAGAAGGCCATTGCCATTTCCGGCATCGTTGATACCTTTGAAGAAAACGAAAGTCTTAGGGTCTGGTGGGTTGTTTGGTTGCAAGCTGTTGCCCAAGTCCTGAACACTGACGTGAGTATGCCCAATAATCTGGCCCTGGCCATTTAGGTCTTGCGGAGCAGAATAGTATGTCTCTTGAGCGTTTGTAAAGGATCCAGCATCGAGACCTTGGACTTGAACGGAAATGGTGAAGTCTGTGTTTGCCTCCTTGTCCTCTCCAGGTAGTGGATCAACAATGACAGCTGATATCATGTTGTTTGTGGAGGGAATTTTGCCCATGACTACATGAGATGTCAGCTTGAGAAAGACTGGTTAAACCAAGAAATCTTACCGATTCCATTGCATGAACCACCTTGGACCTGGAGGCCGTTGGTCAGAGTTTCGCCGGAACAGAAATTGATAAAGTTGTTATCATCACTATTCCCGCGTCAGTATATCAGCTTCTACCAAGGGCTTATTTGCGACTCATACGTTGCTGATGGGGATTGCCCATCTACAGGAGGGTCTTGACCGTCGCTTGCACTTCCAGTCTGGATTGCGTTGGCCTCAAGACATGTTGCTGCAGCGTTATTGTTTCCTCCATTGTTGGCATTCCCCCCATTGTTGGCGTTGCCTCCATTGCCCGCATTTGCATTTCCTCCGTTGTTGGCGTTACCAGCATTGGCATTTCCTGCATTGGCATTTCCTGCATTCGCATTTCCTGCATTCGCATTTCCTGCATTCGCATTGCCACCTTGATTCTGGTTTCCACCTTGACCTTGACCCCCCCTTCCTTGACCATTTCTGTTTTGAGGAAGAGCCGCCCTGCGGAATAAACTCGTGTTCTCTATGCTCCTCACAGAGAGAGCTTCTGTTGTGGAGGCCAAAGCCAAAAGCACGACCGAGGCGCGAAGTAACATGATGAGTGAGTTGAAGAAAGTAAAAGGCCCAGCCGTTATTAGTTACAAAAAGAGAAATGCAATTCAGCGCATTCGAAGAAGAAAAGTGAAATGAACGACCGGCCTCGAGAAAGGAATGACGGTTGCAAACTTGAGGATTAGAAGTTGGAAAGAAAGTACAGACGGGGAGATTAAGAGGAAAGTCTTGGACTTGCCAAGAGCCAAGATTCCTGCGATAGCAACCCGCTTGGTTCGAAGCAGAGATCAAACCGGCAACTTGGGGTAAGACTGCTAGGGTAGTGACAGGCCTATAGAAAGTAGTTAAACACTGGTTCGGACTATTCATTACGAAGAAAGCTCGCTGCAGATTGGTCAATTGCCGCGACATGCCGGTGCCACCCTTGACAATCTTCTATGCCTTGGCCGCTTGGGGTCACAAAGGCTGGGCACTGAGGTTTCGTCGCATAGCTAGGCGTTTCTCATGTCATCCTATTCATCGGATGTATTCCCTGCCATGCATAATTGGACATTGAGATGGGGCGGCTCAGGTCCTGAAGCGGGTTTCAGTTGGTGAAGTTAAGCTCGGATGAGGGTCTTAGCGCGTCTCAACATCCCCTTCTGGGTCTGGGCGAGCTGTACAAGGCATGGCGCTGATCTTTTGTTTCTGAATTTTAGACTGTCTGAACCCGAAGGAAAGAAACTCATGCTGGCGAGTCGTGAGAGAGATCCAGTGGGAGACTTTAGAAGAAAGATGAGTACAAATTAGGGCGATCTTTGCCTTCTGATCAGCAATATGCGAAAGAGGTTAAAACTTTAAAAAGAAAATGTCATGAACTGGGGAGTTTTGGGCGGCGTTTGAATAAGGTTAGAGCCCACTCTCATTTAGCGAGAGGAACCTAAACCCCTTCTGGAATCTAGTGGCCGCCCCTAACTACGGAGCATCCGTATCGAATTGGTGATTGCTACGGGAACTATATATCACTAGAGTATTAATCCCCAGGAATCTTTTTTACTGTGCCGATGCACGCTCCGTAGTTCGTGATTGAGGCTCAAGCTGATTTTACTACCCCTTCCCGCATGGTGAGCCTCCCTACCTCAGTTTGATAGTAATCAGAGTCTTCCCTGCAACAACCATCTCAATACTGCTTCAAAATGCCTACAGCGAAGTACGGATTCAAAGGAACACAGTGTTCAACTCATCAATCCGGATATTCGGCCAGGTATTTGATTATTTGAAATTCTTTTTGAGACAGTCAAGACAACACACGACCTTGACGGTGTTCCAGCTTCCACGGTAGTGCCTGTTCTGAAGCAGTCGGTACCTCAGCCAAGCGGAACGCCAAGTCCCGGCCAACCTGGTCATTCGCCATGGAGCCAGTGGGGAAGAAGGCCAAACAGTTTCAACTTCAAATCTTGGCGCTTAGAACCAAAACAAGTTTTGCCTTTTGATGTATTTCAAATTCTGAAAAGTTTCTGTTCATCACATTGCGGGAAGGCTTAAGAGCATGGCATCAAAGCACGGCTTACTATTATTAATCGAGCCAAGCGACACTGACAGCTCGGCAACGGTCAAGCTTATTTGTTGGGAAAGTTCAGACTAACATTTTAGTCTTGTCCGAGAATTAGCGTTGCTTGGAAACTGTTTGCATGCCCTGAAAACGAGTGATGAACTTTCATCGTCTCAAATTAGTAAAAAAAATAATGCCTCTCACCAATAAGTTCTCTGATCATTATAGAGTTAGTGAGGACTTCTATATCGTCTCCAGACACTCGTCAGCGGGGAAATCTACGTGATCTAATACGCTCCATCCAATTCTTCCACTTCGTCAATTGTTGGATTTCATTATCCTGTTCGTGAAGTTCACGTCAACTGGCTATAGCTAACTTTGACCTCCTCTATGGAAAAACAATTAAAGCACCTCAAAATCAAGCTTTCTCAAGTCCTAGTTCCCATCGATCATGTTAAAACATCGCTACCAAGCTTCTGAATCTGAGGATCCTCCTTCCACGTTGCTTCCAGCATGTCTCACCATCCGAAGATTTCCATTCATCAAACGAAATAGTCTGGGCGTGACTTCAGACTCTACCGTGCCTCTCTGCACTGAGGCTCTTGCGCATGTCATGGGTTAGAAGAAGATCATGTCTCGGCATTGAGGCTCTCCGTCACAATTGATTGTCCTCGTGCATGCGGGAATTTGAATATTCTCTGACGTTCAGATGTATGTGCCGCCGATATCACGCCACTTCAACAATGTCGGTGACTTGGAATGCGTCGCTTGACCAAAAGCATCCGTCCAACGAGGAGATACCTGCAAATAACACTATGGATTGAAAAGGCTGACTGTCGAAGATGGAGAATAACTAGGTGATACTAAACACCACCACTACATTCTGAGCACAACTATTGACGGCAAGGAGAAACAAGTACGGCATGAGATATCTCATAGAAGGTCTTCACAAAGGAATCTGTGCTCATGGAAAACGATAATCATGGAGCTCTTCACTGCAAGCTACCATCATCGATGTTGAAATCACAAGTGCCCGGACTAGAGGCATGCGACGGCTAGAGGTGTATATTCAGAGCAACCGCTAGCCATACTACACTCATTCTAGATGAATTCCGTGAATTACACTCTCGAATCATTCCCGACAATCGTTCGGGCGCAAGAAATCACAGTGCGAACTGAGGATAGGCGAGGAATAATCATACAGGACCAATTGCCAGAAATACGATTATTCGGTAAAGGCCAGTCCTCGATATATCGGGACTCTTCATACTATCCCAACATTGCGACGTTATGGGGCTTCGATTTTGGAAGGCTAGAGATCTATAACTGTACATATTGAACAATATCGATGGGCTTGCGCATGTGTTTTATGGTAAAAGTGGAGGCTGAGCGTACGTAGGCAACAAACGCCATAAACTCTAGGCAGGCTTTCTACGCCGTCTCATATTGAAAGCTCCTTCGAGATAAGGCAGATCCGTCATGAGCAATACCCTTATTCTCAACTGGGCCCAACGCGAATCCCCAGCAGTGTACTCTTATATCATTTGGCCAAGTTGAAAAGCTCCAAAGAAGGGTGATAAATCGACATGCTAATTGTAGATGAAGCATCCTCGACTAACATGCCTGTATCGCCGAGCGTTGACAATAGCAATTTTACAAGTATTTGGATTTCAAGAGTGTCCTGGACAAGCTAAAATACAGAGGCATGCAAGGTATTGCCGCATGTTCCTGCCGAAGCTAAATGTGCTATGAACGAAGCGATAATGAGATAGTGTTGAAAGAGCATATTCGAATGCCTGACTCAACTCTTGAAGAGGTCATGGTGAGATATGGGATCGATTTATATTGTCTGGTCATTAGTGCGTGTCTTGACACAAAATGCATAGCATTATCCGAATAACATAGTCTCTCACTCTGAGCGGCGTCTCTGATAACGACTTGGTATATTCTGAAAGATTTTATGAACAGCTCAAGATACATGGGAGTATAAGGGAGAAAGCTGGTCGGCCACTTCCATGTAAGGGTGTGATGATAAAACGAGCGGCCAGTCTTTTGGGCAAATACTTCTTCCAGAATTCGAATAGGGTCACAATTCAAATACATTTGCAACTGATATATACAAGATATTGGTCGGGAGACGCCAGTCCTGGTCCGCGCTGAAGGACATCATCTATCACGTGTGGCTAGGTGCATGCATCAGCAATTAGAAGCATCTGGGTGAAAATATGATCAGAAAAAAGCTTCGGTCGGTGACTATATTATATACTTTCCTGACAAGACAGAAACGTATGATAAGGAAGTCACTGCTCCTTTAATAGAGACGATAATTTATTTCGAACGCAAATAAAGATTACATGAAATATTTATTCGTATACATAGGGAATATTAACTGCCTCACAGTGTTCTCTCCGAATATCGCCGTTGCCCCGCGCCAGGATCGGGTTGATAGAGTATGCCATCCGCCTTGAATCTCCAACACTATTGCAGCACATGTCTGTAAATATGATGTTGATTGGGGACCGAAAATTCTCTTTCTTTCCGAGGTATAGATTAAAGCACGAGGTATACAGGCAGATACAAGCAACCCCGAAAATGCCTCGTGCGTTCTGGTCTCCTAGTTATCCTGTCCACAAGAAGTTTAGCTCCACGGGAACGAGGGTAGCTCTCCCTTAGCAACTCCACTCACCAAAGGCGCCCTGGCTTCGACGACCCCGCCCAACTTCCCAGCTTCTTGTCCAACAGTAACCTTGGTATATCAACACTTTTCCCACTCCCAACTTCTTTTTCACAATTGAATTGCAAACAAGACGACTTGCGTTTGAGTTGGATTGCCTGCGTGTCTTTGCACTATTATTCTGCTTCATTAAAATATTACCAGCATTGTGAAAGTATTACACAAACCTTCCCCACCATCAGCCCCGTCATCGACTAGACCCACAGATATCCGGTTCTTATAGATCGTTTGAACACCAATTACAATTTTTGCATAGTAGAAATCAGCAACTACAATCATGCCTAAGGTACAATATCTCTCTTTTCAATTTCTGCCAGAGAGGGAAGTATCACGGCTGCCCAAGGCCAACCCCGCTGCAGGGTCGGTGATCGAGACACAGACACAGCTGACAGGCATAGATTACAACCATTTTATTCGACTGCGATAACACGCTCGTCCTGTCCGAAGAGCTCGCATTCGAAGCATGCGCCGAGCTCGCCAACGAGATCCTCGAGTCTCGAAACATTCCCGATCGCTGTAAGCACCTTCCATCATCTCCTTTCCCCAGGTAATACAAAGCCTCATACGTTACGCAGACACCGGGCCACAACTCCTCAACGAATTTGTTGGTCAAAACTTTCGTGGCATGATGGTGAGCCTAAAGGCCAAGTACAAATATGAGATGGAGCAAGACGAGCTAGAGAAGTATGTCAGCAAGGAGGAGGACCAAGTGATCAAGAAGTTGAAGGAGGCGCTCAAGCCATGCATTGGTGTGGAGCCCGTGCTAGAGAAACTGCATAAGGAGGGCAAGTATTATCTCAGTGTTGTGAGCTCGAGTGCATTACGTAGAGTGCAAGCCAGCATCGAAAAAGTGGATCAAGACAAGTACTTCAAGAAAGAAGGTCAGCCGTCCCAATTTCACCATATTGCCTGTGTTTGCTGAACGGGAATCTGTAGATGTCTTCTCAGCAGCGACCTCCCTCCCAAAGCCAACCTCGAAGCCTGATCCAGCAATCTACCTCTACGCGATCGAGAAGCTAGGTAAGAAAGCCGAAGAGTGCGTTGCGGTCGAAGACTCAAAGTCTGGTGCAACCGCCGCCTATAGAGCCAATATCAAGACGATCGGGTATACTGGCAGCTACGAGCCGGAGAAGGAGGCGGAGATGACGGAGGTGCTTGAGAAGGCCGGTTGCGCCGTCATTATGAAGCATTGGTCGGAGTTTGAGAGCGCGTTGGCTAAGATTGAGGCTCTGTAGGGAGTTCCGAGCGCACGATTACCGTACGGGAGTTGAGCGAGATGTTCTTGAAGTCAAGCCTTGCGTGCATGGTAGACCATAGACCGAAGACTTAAGTGCGCCGTTGTGGTTGTGTTTGTCTATTCGAATTTCCTTGCCAAAATTTGGAGATGATGTTGGGTTATACGAAATGAATATGTGATATGCTAAGATGATAGATGAATAGGACATTCTTTATTTGTCTTCTAGCCCCGTGATACTGCATTCCTCATTGAAGATGCCCTACATCCCCAGCACTATATTCGATGTAAACTATCATTCAAGCTATACTATAGCATGAGCCGTATCGCCACTACACATAAGCTATTCTGAAATCAAACTGGCGTCCCATTCGTAGAGAAGATTTTCACTGAGCGAAAGAGACAAAAAGCTCCGTCAGAGAGACAGCAACCCTGGCATAAATATTAAAGAGGATCCCGCGATCCATTGATAAGGAGTTTATTCTATGATATCATAACCGTAGCCATACTTATAACACAATTAAAACCTAGAAATCCCGTGAAACAAACGCCTCTAATGCCTATCCCCCAACACCGGTACATTATCGTACCTCCCGTCCGGGAAGTGCACCCGTCCATTATCCCCTACAACCGGAGCCTGCTGGCGCCCGTAGCTCGTATCATTGTACCCCGAATAACTTGTATCCTCGCCTACGCTGGGTGGTGCATAGGCCCCCCCATATTGTGGTGGATCATATGCGTTCCCTGCACCGATGTCCGAAGGGCCTTGATACGTATGCGATGACTGATTATAGCTATGCGAGTCCAACGGGCCATTCATGCTATGGATCGGAATCTCATGGTCGTCGTTATGCACGGGGGCATACTCGTCATCGTGAGGAGCGGTCGAGAAGGCGTCCTTGTCGGGGTCGATCATGTTTGCGTTGGTCGGCGCCCTCGAAGCTCCCGGCAGGTATCCTTCTCGCTTGTAGTAGAATACCGCGTACAGGGACATGAACGTTGATCCTATCCATAGCAACCAGATGAATACCCCTAGCCCCACAACCGCCTTGGAGAGGTTGCATGCACCTCCGCACTTCCCGGCCGCGTTCCAGTTTGCCACTGCTGCGAAGGCGCTGAGCCAGAAGATGCAGAAGACGCCGTCAACTGTGGCCATTGCGTAGGGGTTTGCGAATTTCCTCGTTCTGGGAAATCGAGGCGTCATGGCGAGGTATATTATAGCTGGGATTGTGAGGAAGCACTATTCGCCGGCATGTTAGCGGTTGAAATTTCTGCAAATCCCATACCTAGAAGGGCGAAGATAAAACATGATGTCTGGAGATGGAAGAACGAGAAAAGGCGGCAAGGCTTTTGGAATTGTGAGATGTAGGAACGTACCAGACCAAAATGCCAACCCGGCCGCCCGTCAATTTTGCTTTTACCATCCTTCAACACCGCTATTTCGATAGCCCATGACACGAATATGAACAGAGCCTGTGCAACATGCAGTCCTGTTTTTATATTCTGGAATTGGTGGATCTCGAACTCCAACATCTTGCGTTTTGATTCCCCCGATCAAGCCGTAGGAATTTAGGTCGCTCCTCCTGCTGTACTGATGACTTGAGAAAGGGGAAGGGTTAGCGGAGAGAGGATCAATTAATTACTCAAGCTGGGTAGGGTTGAGAATGAGTGAGAAGAGTAGAAGAGAACGAGTGTCAGTGTCAGGCAGATTGTACATAAAAGAAGAGAGAATCAACAGTGAGGCTCAGCCTTTGGCAACGCGTTGCTGTTCAGCTTCAGGATAAACTTTTTGGCGCACTGATTGGTGTAAAGCCACAATTATAAATAGATCCCTGAGGCTGACCAGAACCCACAACCCAAAGAACGTCTCAGTTAGATAAATCACGCTTCGTTCGATTGGTCGTGCCGTGGCGGCCCTGTTGTGCCAATATTTGTCAAGCATTTGAGGATATATACTTTTACAATAGCTTGCAGCAGTAGAGGCTAAAGTACTGTAGATCACCGCTGTGGGTGCTCTGTCCGGTTTCGTCATAGATGCTTCCCAGTGCCCGGAGATCGGACTCGAACCTACAAAATTTGTGATCGAATCCCACTTTCACTTCAAGTACCTTTTGCTTACGGAGTAAGCACAGTGGAGTTTGTCACGGAGTTGGATAATTCTTCTTTCCTTTACAATGAGTATAATTTAACACTTTCCTCTGGTCCGCTCCTAACAAAAAGTCCTAATGGCGAACAACAACCCCTCTAACGGCTCTGTGCTGCGGGCAGATGAGGAAACGCCGCTCCTCCACGATGATCATAATGCTGCTCAGACCCAAACCGATCAGATAACAAATGAGCAAACCATCATCGTCGACGAGCCTTCTAACAAACGCCTTGTCGTCGTCCTGGGGAGTATGTGGATCGGAGTCTTCCTAGGAGCCTTGGATTCAACCATCATCGCAACCCTCAGCGCGTCCATCTCCACGTCTTTCAACTCGCTCTCCCTCCTTTCCTGGCTCGCCTCCGCTTATCTAATAGCCAATGCCGCGTGCCAACCCTTGTCCGGACGGCTGACAGACATCTTCAGCAGGAGAAGCGGCCTGGTGCTCAGCAACGTCCTCTTCGCCGCCGGAAACCTGATTTGCGGGCTGGCCAAGTCAGAATGGGTTATGATAGCTGGCAGGGTGGTTGCGGGCATGGGCGGAGGCGGCTTGATGGCGATTAGCACATTCGTGGGCTCGGATTTGGTGCCGCTGAGGAAGAGAGGGATTGTTCAGGGACTGGGGAATCTGTGCTTCGGAGCTGGCGCGGGACTGGGTGGGCTTTTTGGAGGCTGGATGAATGATACTGTGGGCTGGCGCTGGGCATTCCTCGCCCAGGTTCCGCCTGTCATCGCCTCTACGATCATCGTTTATTTCGTGATTGACATCCCTCCTAAGCATTCTGCGAAGTCGAAGCTTTCTCGAGTTGACTTTTTGGGCGCTTTCACTCTGGTGCTTACCCTAGTACTGTTGCTCCTCGGCCTCAATTCAGGCGGAAACGTTGTTCCAGTAAATATCCCCAATATTCCTTATCTAAGATGTACGGAAAAAAGCAACGGTTTACAACTGCTAATTATGAATTCACAGTGGAATCATCCTCTAGTCCTCGTCTCCCTACCTCTATCCTTCATATCATTACTCGGATTTATATACATCGAGGCATATATCGCATCCGAACCTGTTATTCCTGTTAAGCTACTCCTGAATCGCACTGTAGCTGCGGCTTGTCTGACTAACTGGTTCGCGACCATGGTTCTTTTTATGGTGGCTTTCTACATTCCCATCTTCTATCAAGTAGCTGGTTTCTCCGCAACAGCCGCCGGAACACATCTGATTCCCTCCTCTGTTGGAGCATCCTTTGGATCGCTAGCATCTGGTGTCATCATGAACAAAACAGGAAAGTACAAGGTCCTCGCTCTTGGTCTTCTTGTATCACTTGTCCTTGGGGTTGGCTTTCTTTCTACCTTGACCTTCACCACTCCAGACTGGCCAGCTTATATCTACCTGTTCCTGATAGGAACGGGCTATGGCGGTATGCTTACAGTTACCCTTCTGGCAGTCATTAGTGCGGTATCGCACGATCATCAAGCTGTCGTGACTTCCGCTACCTATGCCTTTCGTTCAACAGGTTCCACAATCGGTATCACGATTGCTAGTGCCGTCTATCAAAATATACTAGTCAAAGCTCTGTATTCAAGATTCGGGGATCAACCAGGAGCGGAAGAAGAAATTCAGCGCATTCGAGACTCATTCGATGAGCTAAATCACCTCCCAGATGGATGGAAACAAGGTGTTCTGGAATCCCTCGCCGGCGCCTTAAGTGGCGTGTTCCTTAGTGCTCTGGGACTTGCGGTTCTAGCACTTATATGTTCAGTATTCATAAGACAGCATACTTTACACAAAAGCATTGCGCGACGAGATTAACGGCCTAAACATCTGCTCATAGACAAATATGTACAAAATAATGTCGAAGCCTTAGATGTCCTCAATATTAAACAAACTTCAAGATCGAACTCGGTGCTCATGTTTTGATAGACCGCAAAGCTATGGTCAGTCCTAAGATCGTATCTTCCCATCTAAGCCCAGCCTTCACATTGCACCTTCTACTCCCAAGTAGGTTTTGGTCAGTACTTCACCGTCATCATAATGATGAATTTACAAAGGATTCACTCACAACCATCTTGAGCTCCTCCCTACGAATAATCTGAAGCAACCCTATTTCAATCAGGCTCTCAGTTTTCGTCGCTGCAGCAGTTTATTTTTAATAAATTTTTTAATTTTGCTGTGAAGCTTGTGTTTTCTATGGTGTCGTTGGCGCCGTTAGGGATTGGGCTTTTCTTCTACGTTAACTCTGTACCCTTTGACTTTTCCATAGTCTTTGCTAGCCCTGGCTTAGCTTTTGTAGTTCTCGTTCTCTTTGCCGAGGGATTCCTTCGCTGTCTGTCTCCTTGCTGCTTTCGGCTTTTGTTCTACTCGCGCTGCAACAGACTTTGTCTTCTTTCTTGGTTGCTTCTGCTCTTCATATTGATCGACGCTCTCTCTCTTCCCTCGAGGCCCCTTTTTGGTTTCCGCTTTCCGGGTAGCATTTCTAGTCATTCTTGCGCTTTTATTATGCACCGCTATTTTAGGTTTCCTGCTTCGAATTGCAGTCTTTTCACCCTCCTCGCCCACTGCCTCTCTCTCTGCCATCTCCTGCTCCATCCACCACCTAAAGAGATCTTTCGGGCCCTCGCTCCACCATGTAAATTTCTTTATCCCATGGTCTCTGCAAGCCTGCTTTAGCTCGACCTTGGTTGTTAGCTCCGCAAACAACGGCTTCTTCACCTCAAATATCGCCGTAGTTCTCTTAAACGTCTGGGGATTGAATTGCGGTGGCCACTTCTCCATACTACCTTTAACTCTCTTAGCAAGGTGCTTCTTTGAATTTCCTTCTGGATTGCGAAGAGGTTGTCTTTCTTCCCTAAGACCTCTATCGTACGAGCTCTTTTTTGGATTACCTTTTCGAGGCATTTTCCACTGACGCTTTCCAACGCCTGTTCTCAGACGTCGGCCATCGGAATACTCAATCTCCTCATCCTCATCGTCTTGAACAGATGGCGATACATCTCTCTCAGCAAATGAAATTTCACTTTCACCCTCTTCATCAGAGAAGCGGTCGCCTTCCTCGTCTATTTTGTACCGTATCTCCCCGCCGCCTGGTCTACCAAGATCGTTCATGATCCAGGTTCTCGCCCAGGCTCCTTTTGGCGCAAGAGGCAGGAGTTGGTAATTGAAGGGTGGGCTAAATCCGGCATTATCGAGCTCTGCCAGCATACGCCGCCTTTTGCCTATTGAACTGGTAAGCCATTACCTATTTGTGAGCTCAGCAATCCTACTTACCACGATCCAAGTACTTCGACTTGATACACATATTATCATATCCAAATGCAAAGCACAGCGCATTTGTTAACGAGTATACCCCACAGTTATGACTGTCTCCCTGGATCTTACATGGCGGACTGCCATCCTCCCCAAACACGAAATCGCAAAATACTTCCCATCCGTCTGTCGATTTACCCGCCAAGATCGTATTATGCCCAATGATTAACATAAGCTCCCTCATCGGCGAAATATCCTTATGAAGAACCCTCCCGCCTCCGTCGATCCAGAATATCGCATTATGTTTTGGGGCAACACCCAATAGCGAATAGTGGGCAATACCGCCAACCCCATGAATGAAGAAGACATAGTCCAAATCAAAGAACTGCGCGCCGCTACAGCCCTCTTGATCCAGGAGGGGTTGCAAGGTGTCGATGACACCGTTGGCGCCGGGATTCTGTAGTGAATCCGCAACATCAGTGCCGAATCCCAGCACAGTAGTTCGCCCGTCTTGCTCATTTCTATAGCGACAGATAGCTTTCAAGTACGCGTTAGCGATCGCCGGCTCGATACTCTGCCTTTTTCCTCTGAATTCAACATCCTCAATAAATGCCGAGGCTAGCGAGATAATATCTTCTCCATCCAGTCTACAGAGATCATTATCGATCGGATAATCCTCCTTGGAATTTATGGCGTTTTCTACTCGGCCCTGCCACTCTTTGCTGAGCCTTTTGAATTGGCCACGCGCGATGGCACGGTTTTGCTTGGGTGTTAGGGTTGCCGGGGCAGCGCCCGTGGCGCTGCTTCCGCTGACACTTTGACAGACGGAACTTCGTGAACGCTCGAAGCCGCTGCGATTTCTGGGAGGGCTGGTGCTTTGGCCGCCAGCGCGGCTGCTAGATTCTTTCTTAGGAGCCATTTAAAACTTAGTTTGCTTAGTTTCGAGGTGATTTGTCTCGAGGAGACAGGCTTGACTTAGCTTGGTACAGCTTTTTTATTGATATAAGACAATTGTGTGATGGCCAGAATATACTGTAGAATGAAGATCCTTTGGGGCATCTCATAAAGGAAAAGGAATTAAAGCTGGTCTTTGACCATGAACAAAGCGCCATATCCGGAATGGGTTCCGTCTACTTGACCCTCCATGCTCGAACGCATTTGGCAACCTGCCTGTTGATGACAATTAAATCATTCATTTGGTGACAAAGAATTTCGAAATCTCGACTAAAATGAAACTACTGAGTCTTAACGAAATCTGGGCAGGGATATAACAAGATGACTAGATCAAGAGGAGAACATGCGTCCAGTGTTTAGGCGTATTATAGAGCCACTAGAGATGCTAACAAAGAGTTTTTGATTCGTGATATATAGCTGTATTCTGGTTGACTCCGATCCTGCAAGGAGCCAAAGAGGAGGGCTAGCGGCGGGAAGAACCGTCATCCTAGATCCGCCTGGTGTATGCTCGCCGCGACTCTCAGGTTTCGTTCTGCATCACGAGAAATATCATGTCATTAGAACGCCAATATGTGCTCTGCCTAAAGAGCCATCTCTCATGCGGTCCAAGGCTTCCAACTGCCGTCGCCGATGGTTGTGTCCAAAAAGACGTCACTAGATTCATTTGGACTAAGAGATCCTCGTCGAATTCTTGAGATACTGGTAAGACGTTTCACCACCTCAAGACTGGAATATCGGCGGGGTCTCTCCCCAAATTTGACCAGGGCTTCCACTGCAACTACTTTGATGAGGTACTCTGTTATGTTCCGCGTCTTTGGCAACAAGTAATTACAAAGACCATACCAAAAATCAACGAACATACTCATGTCGTAGCGCATACAACACGAAATCTACTTATTTATACTTAGAATCATTTATCGGCAATGGCAGCGAAAGACAGACACCACAAACGCTAGTTTTGTAGCAGGGCGGTCTCGATAGAATGTGCCATGGAGGGCAGATCCATATATGTGATTGTTTCTATCGCTTTCGACTCTTTTCTTTCCAAGGCATATGTCGATATCTGTAGCATCCAAGAAAGAGCGAAAGGGAATGGAAACTCCTGATAGGTCAGAAAGTTAGTTAGCTAGCCTATTTAGAAAATAAGTGGGTCTTCTATAGAAAAGACGTATATTAGCATACAATATAATACTTTTTCTATAGTAGCTAGCCGATACCATACAACAACAATATAATCATTGACTCCATACCGGGCTATTATTACGTGATATCAACAGGATATCATACGCTCAATCATCATGAATACCGAAATGATTGCACCACATTCATCTTAGCCCACGAGAGAGTTTTCCATAGCAATGAGCTTTTTCAAATACCACGAAAGGTCGACCAATCGATACTTCTTTCAACGTAAGCAACTCATCTACTATAGCTTTCCACATTTGGCCATTCGCGTCGTCTGGAGTAGCCTCAACGCGTATAAGAAAATGTGACAGGTGTGGGAGCCTCGCCTCCTTCTCCGTCTTGTAATCCCTCAAAAGCTTTTGCAGGCATCCTGCTTTCTCATCAGTCATATCAGTAATCAACTCCAAACTCTCGATTGACGACGGAAGAAGGTTCACCAAGCGCGGTACCGCGGGGCCATCTCTCAAGCGACCATCTAGCTCGTTCGATTGGTCTGGCTCGCTGATATATGGAGGGCCCTTTAGCGATCGAATATCGAGCTCTAGGGTTCTTAGCTTGGCGAAGCCTTGCATGCTGACGATGCCAGTACCCGTAGAGCCATATGTTGATATGACCGATATTGAAAGGTCTTCCAGGGTTCCGCCGGCTTCCTTCTCTACCACAGCCATGACGGCGCCAGCATCCCAGCGACGACCACGTCCACACCGTTTCGCCTCGTAGGAAAACCTCAGTGATTTAAGGGCCGGGATACGCGAGACGAATCTCTCGAGGCCCGTGGCGTCGATGCAAGCACAGCCCAGCTCTACGTGGGTAAGGTTTGAGCTGTAAACATTATATCGAGGAGTGAACCACTCTAGTCTAAAGCCATGTTCCCTGGCGATACACCCGCCACCAAAGAACCTTCGCACCGAATTGATCGCCAGGAACGGCTGGTAGATTTCCAAGAAGCACTTCTGCTGGTAAGCAAACCTTTCGTTTGGATATATAGCCTCCAGATGCGAGAGCGCCGCGCCAGAGACCTTGGGGTCATTCGCTCTAAGCGGGATCGTGTCTAGCACCGCCAGTAGAGGCGCTCCCGGCCCCGTCTCCATGGGATGATCTGGATTGGGAAAGCCCAATAACCACACGGCAGGCAGCGCTAGTTCTCGCACATTGGGTAACAGCGTCAGCAGGAATACCGATGCATGGTATTTATACCTATAGTTGTCGCGGTCCATCTCCGTGATCTCCTTGTACCATTCCTCCGGATCCTGCCCTGCGGCTTGCAAGTATGGCGATTCTTGGAGCAGGCGCTTCAGCTTATCGCCGCTTTCTGCCATCAAGGCTGCCATCGTCTCGTCAAATGCGTCGTCCCACTTGAAGTCTGCATGTTCGATATAGTACGCTATCTGAGGATCCATCGCAATATGAAAAAGCAACCGGGCAGCCGTGGCCTCCCCTTCGCCTTCATAGGGTCCGTTGTCCAAATCAACATATTCAAAGCGCCGGTACTGTTTCCTTAGCCTATTGTGTTTTGCAAGAAACTTTCCACTTGCTGCGTAGGTATCTTTGCACGTTGTCGCAAGACTTTCGAAGTCATGGGGGAAAGTCTCCCCGAAACTCTCAACTATATTGTGGAGAATCTCAATTGGCAGGTTCAAGAGTCCCATATTGCGTGTGCCTTTTCCACAAAAGTTTTTCTTAATTTTATTACTTGGGGAAGTGGTGTATATGCTGTGTGAAGATGAAGGAATGACGTTACACGTTCCCCACTCTTACATGCGGACGCGCTGACTTGGTGCAACAAGAGAAGTTGTACGTCGAATGTGCCTTGTGATCACTGCTACTACTTCCTCGATATATTTCTCACTATTATGAGTTTAGGCTTTGCCGCATGATTTTGAAGATGACTCGAACAAAGCATTTTTGAGCACTCTAAATTGCAGCCTGAATAATATGATCTTTCACAAGGCAAAATAAACTGAATCTAGACCGAAGACGACAAGGATATTATTTTATATTCATTTTTCTATCGCTTTGTAAGGAATCCAGCAATGTGATCTTCTGAAGTACCGCTATAGTTACAACACGGTCTAAGGGAAAACCAGGGCAATGCATCAATCACATTCCGATTCGATAAGATTATCCAGTATTCGGGATCCAGCGTTCATGAATTCTGAGTCATCAGCTCATCAGCGCTTCCAGCTGTCTGAAGGCGGAAAGATCTCTATGTGCAACTTTGCGGGGAAATCTTCGCGTGTTTCGGGGGTGCTGGATTGATTTATGAACACCCACTGAGTAGCTAAGTGGTCGTCGGACGCCTCCATGAAATCTTCAGCAATCAGTGCTGTTTCCACGTCTTCCCTAGCTACTCCTTGAATCTGTGTTCCCTTGACTTGTATCTGTGTAAGGTGTGCAGCTCGGCAAATAGGTCCTTGAATAAGCCCAGCCTCAAGAAACCTCTGAAACCGATCAACCCTACCTGTCCTTCTGTCTTCTTCAAGTATATGCGGATTTCTGCTATACCAAACATACTCCTTAAATTCAGCCGAGGGGTAGATATTCTCTTGTCTCTGCCCATTGATGAAAGCTGTGGGTAGCTGCACTTTCACAAGCAGTGTCTCAACGGCCGGGCATCTGCGTGCGGTCCATTGCCTAAACTTCTCCGCCGTGTCTCGCTCTCCATAAAGGACCAAAAGTCTCTTTCCCTCAACGCCGAAGTCATAACCTGCCATTTTCGAACCGAGCTCATCTGGTATAACAGATCCATTCTCTGTAAATAATTGGTAGTGCTCGCCGACCGAATCTGCTGCGAACACTGCTCTAGCCATCCAAAGCGTAATGTGGTTTGGAAGATCTTGCCTAGCAGTATCTACAACACTGCAGACTTGTGGACGTAGTCCATAGTCTGCGAGGGAAGATTCTATTTCTGGCAGAGGATCACCTAGATCTTCCGGAGACAAGGACCCCGGTTGTGATAGTTGGGTTTGTTCGTTCTTTGGGCTATTAGGAGATGAGCCGTGCGCTTTCGTATAATTCTTCAGCCGGAGAGAGATTTCCTCCAGAGCGCGGTAGTTAGTTTTCAGGCTATCCACAGCCCAGAAATGGTCTGTCTGCGTGTCGCACACGTCCTGAAATTCTGAGTCAAGAATTGCCTTTCGCAATTGTGGCGAAATGCCAATCACTTCTAGCCTCTTGTCGCGGGAGGCGCGCAAGAAAGGTGTTATGCAATCGGGAGACAGATAGTAATCCAGATGGACACACGAAATGGCATAATCTATCAAGGACATAAGGGGCGACCGTATATGACTATACGCCACCTGCAAAGCCATCGCAGTCTCAGGCGTAAAGCCTATCCACTCTAATGCCGCAGCTGATTGATTATCAGTAGGAATATCCAATCTCATTGTTGCGGATCGCTCGAAGTATTTGAACTGCACAGGGGCAGAAGAGTTTCGACCATCGACACTAGGGGGAATAATTAGTGCGCCCAATTTCCTCCAATCTGGTCCATTTGATGAATTCCCCAAGATACCGTCACGCTCTAGGACTTGCAGTTCATCTGCTGTTAATCCACGAATTTTCTCGCTTGCTGTGCCTGGCATCTTGACGCGTGTTCAGAGATGTAGAAGTTAATGTGGAAATAACAAGTGGTGCAGTGAAGAGAATGATACCGCTCTTAACTTCTGATAGCGAGATAGTGAGGAGAGGTGATTCAGATCAAAATTGTCAAGAATCACCGCCTTGGCTAGTTTGAAGGTAGTTGCATTGGTACTTATTAACCATTCCCCAGCTATTTCTCAGGAAAGAAGTTGCATGCTTCCTGGTGCATCGTTGCCATAGTTTGCTCTTGCCGCACTATCTAGCTAACTACTCTACCACAACCCCAACACGGCTGCAATCGCCAAATAACTATCAATATGCTTTGTCACCTAGCGAATTTCAGGAAGATCATATTTGCGTCACGACAAGAACTCTTCACAGCAAACACAGATTCAGACTAAACATTCACCACTACCAATTCGCAAAACAAATTATGGGAAGGCTTGTGGTGAATACATTTCATCTGTGAAACCAATCTGCTCCCAGTTTGTACCACTGAAGGACTATCCACTACTACTGATAACGGATTGGTGACTTCTGAGGACAATTGTCAGAACGGCCCACTTAAAACTACCGTGGGCAAATCGAAGAAGGAACTGTGCAGATACTTATCCAAACTGGCCAGAGTCTAAGTAAGTCAAAAGCTTACACAAGTCTACAAATAGGGTGATTGCTATGTACTGCTTGTCTATAAAACATGTTCGTAAGACTAATTAGGATCTTTGAGCCCAAGACTATGCATCTCCATTAGAAATCGCCTTGCTTTCTATCCTTCTTCGTTTAGAAGCCGCGGTCATTAGAGATGCTAATGGTGACTCCTCTTACGAAATAGGCTATCTATATCTAAAGAGAGTGAACCGACCTGTCAGGGTCACGGTCGTGCTAGACGTCTTGAGACCCAGGCGTGGCCTAACACGCTATTTGAGTCTCGGTCTTGTTAAGCACTTTCAGTCTTCACTTGAAAGGCACGTGCATCAGCGTGCACAGCACATAGCCACTTAGCCAGCAAATTATAGCCATGTACAAGTATGAAGGTTGCAACATGTGTTTTCATGCTTTCTATCTCCGCGGCTATTACCCTCAACATCATCTTTGCTTCCCATAAATCCAAATCATAGAGAGAACCGACGCTTTCATTTAGAAACGAATTATCATGCCCTTCCAGGAAGCAAGGAGCACCAGCGAGAGCGTTGGTACAAGCCGGGAAAGTCTTTACCAACTGCTCAGATACCATGTCAGAATCATTGTTGTGGATAAGGGAAGGTTCTGGTTTGCTTGAATACTGGTAAGGGAGTGTAAAGTATAACAACGAAGACCTTTTGATAGGCATAATATAAAGTATAATGCATTACAGTGTATGCGCTCAAGCAGAGGGACTACCTCAGAACGACAAGGCACTATCATAACGAGATATGTAGCATATGAGCAAGTAGACTCAATTCGACGCGTGCCATTCCCGCTATCATGGTAGCCCAGATCTAACAGAAGTGCTCTCATCCAATTCCTCTGGAATGAAAAACTCCACAACGCCATCAATGCATCTCAATCTTTTGTCATTCAACGCCGTTATGCTTCAGCTTGTGAAACTGTTCCCCCAGTAGCCCTCCACTTGTCAATCCTTCTCCTAATATCCGCTTCGGTCTGCTGCATCGGATTCAGCTTCCGGTCCCTCATCATCGACCTATAATCTTCTCCCCACCGCCTGACTAAGCGCTCGCACCACTCCTTCTCCCGCTGGCTCTGTTCCCTCTCGCGAACTCTCTTCCCGCCCGTCTCCGCCTGCCGCTCTAGTTCTGCGACTATGTTTCCCGGCTTCTCGACCGGCTGCTCATTTTCCTGTACATCGTCTAGCCCCTGGAATTCGTCCTCGTCCTCAGAATCAGAATTGAGAGGGTCGTTTAGAGGATTGAACCGTTTCTTATGCAGAACATTGAGAATCTTTCCTGTCTCTGGGTCACGCTCAACGCGTGCTTCGGTCGGCGTAAAGGTCTTGGGGACGGCGTTGCTGATGGCAAGTTTGTTTGTTGTGGAGGTTGTGCTTGCGGCACCGGGACGTAATTTCTCGATTCCGCCTGTTGCAGCGTTGAGGCGTGATGTGAGGCCTAGACGGGCGTAGTTCTGTGTGAGTGTTTGCTTTTGGTCCCTGATTTATATGCGTAAGAGAAGGTTGGTAATGACAGAGGGAGGGGGAGCTACCAGTTCGCAGCGATGATGGGATTTCCGAGCGGATTTATGCGCTTGGATTTTGGCTTGTGCTTGACCTTGGCGATCGAGGAGCGCTTCTTCTTTTTTTGGAGCTCGCGACCCATATTGTGTTGTGATGCTGGTGCTGTCGTCTTAAACCTCTCTGCAAGCTGGCACAAAATTATTTTCAGATATGCTTATCTTAGCGCATCTTGTTATCCGATAAGGATTCCCGACCCAGAAATATTTATGCCTGAGGCAAAAAAGTCTAAGATATAGCACGTGATAACACAGAGGCAAACGAACTGTCGGGAGTTCGGCTTACATAATAGAAAGCCAAGACATCTTTGATCAGAGATTACAGCCGTTTGCGGCTATCTCTTTATTAGGGCTTGCTACAGGGCATATCAGAGGGATAGATATCATGGAGCAGACCTATAACTAATTGATCTCTACAAGATATACTTCCATAGTCTCTCATATCAGATCCTCTAACCAATAGCGCCTATTTCTGATACGAACGAGGTGCCAAGGATTTCACGTGAAGAGGGGGCGAATGGGGCAATTTCTTCCATCTCCATCTTCATCTTTCATCCACATCAGTGTCCATCATCACCCCCACGGCGCCTAGAATCCTTCGAGACCTTCCCTTTTTTTCATCCACTTCCATTGCTACACACACCACATTTCTGTGCTACTCACTGTCGTCTTTGCATGTTGCATCAGCATAGCCCGTCAATTAATTCAAATTGTTGACTGCTAGCTACGTGAAAGTTGACTCTCTGGTGGTGTGCTCTTTACAAGTATAATATCTTGTATATTGATTGATAGCCTTATATTTCAGGCTGTGTTGAGGGGATGGATGATTACAGGTAACGTAACAGTCGCCATTGAGTGAGGGGGAATCAAGCCACAGGCGCTGGTGATAGGTTAGGTATTTTGAAGGATTTGCTCTCTTCATGCTTTATTGTCGAATCAGCGGTGGGAAGAAGCAAGGCTATGAAAGTCTCCGTCTATTCTTACACTCAGGAACTGGCACCTTTTCAGTTGGTTCGATTCAGTCAGTTCTAGACTTAGCTGACCTCGAAATGACTTGAGATAAAAGCGTTCAGTTCACATGTTGCATCAACAGTCCTTTTTCATTATCTTTCTGTTAAGAAACAGCGCTTGCCTCCTTCCCTCCTAGTCTTGCTTGCCCGCAAATTCGAATGTGCTCTCTCTTCAAGACGAGGCTGGCAACAGATACCATAAACTCAGAGGAGAGGCGGTTGGCATCTTGGCAAGATCTGAGACAACACTATTGGCCGGAGATGTAACCTGAATCGGATATCGCGTAGAAGGCTTCGAGAAGGCCGGATATTCTTGGGAGTTTCTGCGACTTGGCGTTTACTTGGCGCGATGCTTGAATGCGTTCTGTGTTCCCTGAAATCCCCGGGGTGAAAAGTATCCACGCAGCTACGCGCAGAGCGGATGGGAAAGCTTCGGCATTTGAGGGCTTTTGGGCATGGAGAAACAGCCACAGAAAGGCCTCGTTTAGGATCGAAGAATCACATTATTTGGAAGCTAACCTCAGCAATCACTCATTTGATTTCTTGCTGCTCAAGCAAACTTCCTCCTTTTTCTTGTCAGATATGCTCTAAGTGCTACAAATTATAGCTTGCGGCCCTGCAGAACTTGTTACAAAATTTGATGTAAGGACGAGCACTCCTGGAGACATGTATCTTCTTACGTGAGGTGCTCGTAACAACTTGGAGCGAGCACTAACATCAAGCCGAAGCTCAAGCTTCTCTTGTTATTCCCAGGGTAGGTCGCTATTACATATTCGCCAAAGTTATTCCCCTGGATCGACGAAGATATCCTCTGTCTCATTGGCCATGATCAGGAAGCCCAGGATGTCCTATCTTCTGCTCCGCAAGCACTAACAGGCTTCGGGGGCTTGCAAAAAGCTTCCATGCAGCATTCGAGTAGGCTAGCGGCATCTTGTGTGCTTGCGCCGCCGCTATGAGGCTAGTGCTCTGCAGGTCAGCTACGATGGCTTTCTGATTCGTGAAACTCGGGGCAATCGTGGGAAAAGCAGACTTGGCTGGCCCTTTCGCCTTTAGTCTTATGGCTCTGGCTTCCAGCCAGCGTAGTCAACGATGTTCAATTTCCAAAAACCACTGTAAGCGTCTGTAAGCGCAAAAAAGCGGTCGAGAAACCGAACCTCTCCCATCCAAGGCTGTCTGTTGCTTCTTCTCAAGTTCTCTTATCGCGCATCTAAGAAGGATCATTTGACGGGAAACCCGTGAGGGGTTGGATCCTAACGATGCAAAGCATTAAGGTCAAAGCTCTGTCGGGCTCTGTTGACCACTAATTACCAATCTTTGCGCTGATCTCTAATCGGGCGACTCACGATAGCGTCATGTTCAAATCGCGAAGATATAGGTCAGATCTCGACGTGGACTGGAGAATAGCTGCTGGTATCACAACGCAGATATGAATAGAGAGATAGCTGTATTGCCCAAGAGCTCCCTGATGCAAATGCGATGCGATCCCCGGGAGCGCGACCAGGGAGCCTGCTAGTTGCACTGCAACGCTCATCACAATTGCATCTTAAATCAGCCAAAGCAAGGTATCTATCTGATTTTATGCTTGAGGCTCGAAACGAGGTTTAAGCGCTTTTCTTGCATGCCCTTACATAGCGATACAAAATTCGAGCTCCGTATGTTGGTAGATCGCATCACAGAAACATAGTCTTATCTTCTCTCGTTGTCATATCGGTAGGTAACCTGACCTTGCTCTGATCATATACGAGACAGGCGGTAATCTGAGACCGGGGTGGAGGTATGTGCTGTGCTTTTTCTTCCGAGTCTTGATCCTCCGTTTTTCGAAGCGACCTTTCTCACTGTAGACACCGCACCGATTTTCACGATCGCCGTACTCGCCTTGAGCCTCCGGGTATGGTCACTATTGACCGTCGTGCCGCTCCCATTTTATATATTTCGTATCTCCTTCGAAAGTGCGGGATGTTGCGAAGGCTCGGATATGCCTTCATTTTCGCCATCATCACAATTCAAAACATCCCGCACGGCATTACGTTAAGCCACACTCTCCATCTGCCAGCAACAGTGGCACTGGCTTTGCCTCCACACTACGAACCTTCCGTCGCCGTCAGTGGCTGGTAACGCCCAGCTTTTTGGCGCGCAGCACGATCGCGCCGTTGGATGGGGCGTTTGTGCTCATCTCCGTTGTTGCAGACTCCCAAACTTCCCTACAAAAACTCTGATTCACTTGTATATTTCGCCTTCGCTTCCAGTTCAGGCTGGGATTGACATAGGATTGTTCTAGAGAGACAATATCCATTAAGATAGTACCAATAAATATTGCAAGCACAGTGTCGCGACAAGCAATATGCTAAGCATTTTGAGTTTAACAAGCTTCAGCGGTTAATCAATTATTCATATCGGAGGTCCCCGCTTCCAAGTGCCATTTTGCATGGAACGCATCCCTAGATATACGACACCGCTATAGAACCATTATCAAATTCAAATAGGTTTTTGCGTTTGCGAAATACAGGTGCCCGATGGTGACAAGTGAGCCATGAGTCCGGCACTCCCTAATTTTCCAAATCTCCTTGCATCGCCTCCGGCCCATTCGTTTTCCCAGTCCCTTGAACCAATTCACATGGGAAGTATGGATGCTAAACGGGCTCGGTGATTGTGTGCAGGACCTGATATGTATCAAGTATTATGCTTAAGCTTTAGATGGAATTCGGTTCGGGGGTAGGGTAAGCGTTCGCTAGCCCTCGCTGCTCTCATGGAACTGCCCCTTTCAGCGCATAGTGTGTTTGGATTGGACGAGGCTTGTGATCGATCAGCCTGTCTCTTGAGTGCAGAGTGATGTGTTCAAGCCGTGGTTCCTGCGAGACATCCCTCTCAAAATACCTACCAGGCTATCATGTCATGGGTTGGTGACGGAGAATAGCCAAGAGAGGGTGTGGGCAGGCTAGCCCGCGGTACGAGTTAGCAGCGAGAAGGCAAATAACCCTTGTATAGAAGGCTGCAGTGTGCTTCCTCTGCAGCTTCCACTCACTCTGATTAGTTCCCCTTCTCGGGGTGGCATTTGAAAAGGTCCTCGGTTCCTAGCCAGCTTCAACTGCTCTATGGCCCTAAAACCGCCCCTCCAACACCCCCTGGTGTATACAGTAGTATATCCCCCCCCCGGCATGCCGTAGGAGGGGATCTCCATCGTCGTTGAAATGCTCACCAACCCGGACCCTCGCCTTCTCGACTATCTGCCCCATGTCCCTATCTGTGTGCATCCTCTCATAACTGCCCGCGTCCCATCCCATCTCAAACCCATCATCCAGAGGTTACTTTGCCCTCTTCTCCTCGCAAATTGTTACTTCATACCCGCCAGATCCGAACGATACCTAATGTTCTTTATACTTTGACAACATTAACATTTCTTATTGTTGACTTAAACTTCGGGTGAAGATGACTTTGCCTGTCGCATGTCCTCCCTCCTCTTGTGCCGGCTCGGACCCGCCCACAGTCCCCCAGCGCAAGCGTAGGCGGAGGGCTCCAGCTAGTGGTGCCACAGACGACTGCTTCACATGTACCAAGAGAAACCTGAAATGCGACCGACGACGACCATATTGTTCACAATGTTTGGAAATAGGAAAAGAGTGTTCAGGCTACAAAACTCAGTTGACCTGGGGAGTGGGTGTGGCAAGTCGAGGGAAGCTTCGAGGATTATCGCTTCCTATTGCACGATCCGCACCAGCGCCAAAGAGCCCTCCAGTGAGCGGAATTCGACAACGCGCATTATCAACGACGTCGAATTCGAATTCTCATCGTGAAGATATTGTCAAAATCAAGTTGGAGTCCACGGGTTCTATCATTCCCTCTAATCCCTTCACCACTTACGATTTTGTTAATATGGCGCCTAACGGGGTTGCAAATCCGTCAATGCATCACCAGATTCCCGACTGGAACCTTGCTGTGTCGCACGACTATCCCATTCAAGATTATCACCAACATGACGGAATGAGCAATCAGAGGCAGCTGCCCCAGCTACACCGACTCAACACCCTCCATCTCAGTCTGGGAAGAGATAACCTGGGGCTTTCCAGCTCGATGGATTCTTTGAGCGCTTACGCCGAAAGCGATTACGCTTCTCCTATTAGCCAGTCATATACGAATGACGATATTCCATTTCTCCATAGTCCAGTTCCTATGTACAACAATTACTCATCGCGAGACTCGGTTCCTCACAGTCCGGTAGCAAGCATGATGGCGGATGCACGTGGCCCAACCTCTTGTCCTGATCCATACTACGCGCAATCCGAGATGAGCTCAAGCATAAGCTCCCACCAAAATGTGTATGATATCGCCGAGTCCAGACAGCATCAGCACTCGCCGGCAGGGAATGACATCTTCTATGATGACGATATGCTTGGTAAGGCCTTTCAGCCTATTATCATGCAGCTCGTAAATTAATTGACCACAGGGCCACCAACCGCACAGGAGATGGATGCATATGCGACGAGCGCGCGTTCCAGTCATTTTGGCTGGACTTCAGTTAATGAAAGCGACGATGCGGCGTCGCGACCTCCCTCGGAGGCAGACACCAGCTACCGCATGGGCCATGAGGCTCATGATTCAATCTCCTCCACGAGCTCGGTAGATCTCACGCCTCGCGTCTCATTCTTCCTAGATTACTATGAGAAAATTATCTGCCCCTCGGTGGTGGTAATTGATAGTCCTACGAATCCTTACCGGGAGCACATTCTCAGCTTAGCTACTACCAGCCAGAGCCTTACCCATGCAATTTGTGCGCTAGCTGCCTGTAACCTTCGCATGAAGCGTAAACAGTCTTTGGGACAAAATAATCTGCGTCCCCAACCTTTTGAGTTGGAATTGCAAGATCACATCAACGGTGGCCCTTCCCGCCCGACCTGTGTCAGGAGAACATCTTATTTCCCTGTCTCTCCAGACGTGCACTCCAATGACTCCTCTATTCAAGAGGAATATCAACACCGCTCACTAGCTGTCTCATTACTCAACCAACAGCTTAGTGATCCTTCAAAAGCCCGGCATGATTGTGTTCTCGCCACGCTTTTTATTCTCTGCCATTATCGTATGTGTGAGTCTGGCATCGCACAATTTCGCACCCAATTTGCCGGCGTGAAGAAGATCTTGGGGATGCGAGAATCTGGACTGGAAACAGGAAATTGGGGCTGGATGGAAACTCTCTTCACTTATTTTGATGGCATTGCGGCTTCTATTAATGATAGGGAGGCTCAGCTGCGTGGTGGCTATCTCTCTATGATTGCTGCCACTCCCTCGAATCCTAACCACGCACTTGAAAACATGGCTGGCTGTGACTCCCACCTCTTCAAGACGATCGCCAAGCTTGGCCGACTAAACTTATTATGCCAGCACCGCCCCGTGCTCGCAGATCCCACACAAACCTCACTTGAGTGTCTGGCTGCAAGACGCAACTCTCCTCCACAATCTCGTCCAGGCCTTGCAGGTCAAGCACTGGCTGATTTCTACAACCTGCACGCCCACAATTTCGACGGTAACGGATTTGCATCGACCCTTGACGACGATGCCGCCTTCCCACTACTTACGTCAACCTCGTCCCACGAGGACTTACGGACGACCTTCTGGACAGAATGGAAGGCTGCCCGTCTTGCTTTGCAGGAGTGGGAGTTCGACCCTGCACGTCTGGTCGCCACTTTACCGGCCACACCAACATCCACCCAGCTCCGCGACTTTGGATACATCTCCGAGGCTTTCCGCTACTCAGCTCTACTCTATACGGAGCGCCTCGCCTGCCCGAACCTTCCTGCTTCTCATCTCAACTTCCAGAACCTTGTTTCCCAGGTGTTATACTATGTTACCTCGCTGGAGGCTGGTAGCGGCTGCGAGAAATTCCTTCTCTGGCCCCTGTTTATCTCCGGGAGCGAATGCGTGAATGAACTACAGCAAGGAATCGTACGAAGAAAATGCCGCGAGATCATGGGACGCAGCGGCTATCTGAACAACCTCGCCGGACTCGAGGTCTTGGAGAAACTGTGGATGGAAAAGGAAGATCGCGTGGGAGAACGGGAGAGAGAGGGTCGGCCTGGGCTGGGCGGCCCCTTTAGATGGACGAGGCATATGGATGGAGTAGAAGGGGAATGGATGATGTTTTAAGATCTTTTCTTCTATTTGTCACCACGGAGGATATCAACGTTTCTTTCAGGGATTGTTTTTATGGAGGTTAACTAGGCATTGAGGCATTATGGGTAAATGACCCCTTACGAATGCATGTACGGATGGAGGGATGACAGGGCAACGTCACGAAAACAAAACACGAATTGGGAAGGTTCGGCCACCCTCATGGTGGGTTTAATTGGCGTTTTTGGGCAGCAGGCATTTGGATGAGCCCGGGTCAGCGAGCATGCGATTCTGGATAATGGGCAATGTGTAATGCGGATACCAATACCAATATCAATATGAAAATACCAATCACCATGATCCAAAATCCAATGCAATATCTATCTGATTGTGACAGCTTTCGGTTCTAACTTTCTTTCATGTGAGTGAAAAACAATAATACTGAGCAAAGAATATATATCATGTACTGTCGATTGACTATAGAGCACAATTATCAACACTAGAATCGTCCATGCAATAGCGGAGTAAGACAAACACAAATTGCATCTCCATAAGCGTGACAGTTCCGTCGCTTGGCTGAAGACTGAAAATACTCAAGAAGGCAGACCCCATAGTTATTCTCCAACCGCCTATAGACCAATCCGCATGTTTTATGCCACAATACCAATACTACCAGACAGCAAATGGATGCCTGGTCAACATGAGAACCGTTCTTTGCCACAACCGATATGTATCGGAGGAAAACATCTGTGCCCGTACCGCTCCCCTGAGCACATATATCAGAACGCTCATTCATACTTTCATCTTCGCCAGCAGACTCATGATCGATGCTCCATTCATCAATGCCTATCTCGCCAGCACCCTCTCGGTTATTTCCTCCTTCCTTATGTCCGTCACTTCCTTTACCAGCCCCTACATCAGCCCAAACGCTGCCCGCTGCAGGTACGACCTTATCCGTGGAATCGCGTATGCGGCTCTCAACGACCAGCAGGCCACGTTTTCCTGGGCAGTCTATTAGGCAAAATAGCACCGAATGAACCAGCCTCCAGAGGACAGGATGTTTCTACGTCGGCCAAGGAGCTGTTTTGCCAATATACGCGTAGGTGTGCACGTGCGCAGGTGTTCATGATAACCATGCTGCCATGCTAGATAGAAATTAGCAAGGCGATCACCAGAAGGGTTCAAGTTATTCCCTACCGCGACGCTGTCAACCATCGGCATATGGGAGCCTCTGAAATTTGATGCTGCCTTTTGCAGCTAGAAAAGCCTGAAATTCCGCCTCACCTTATGGCATCAAAACTTACTTTGCCAGTGGTGTTATGGTATCGAGCGTGTTGCTGATAAGGAGCATCGGGATCTTTGTATTGCCTCTAAAGGACCCTTGGTTTTATTACCACAATGGTACTCATTCAGGAAACCATTGAATTACCAGCATATCTATTCTTCCCACAATGCGCCAACCATAACACGCAATATGCTGGAGAGCCATCAGCTCACCTCTAATCGTGCTCTTTCTGGCTAAACCTCTTTCATATCGCAGGTAACATGTAAAGGTCTTGTTAGAGAAGCCAAGCCCTGTACGACCACAAGAGACCCTAATAAACGTGATTTCGCCTTCCATCGTGAGAACTTGGTGGAGGGTTTTCTCACCGATAATAATTCTATGACCACCCGTTTAGGTTGTCATCTGTGAAGTTTCGAAGAAGATTTTCCAAATCGATTATGAAAGGAGCAATGGAAGGCCATTTATAACGCGGAAAATAGGTGCTATCAACAAATTTATATCGAGTCGTCCACGGGACATTTTGAATATTGGCACCATTGGCCCACCCTCGGTCAACAGATTTCTGAGCATCAAGCTGCAAGAGTGAATTTTCAGCTCGATTGTAGATGTGTAGAGGAGATGAGCCGGTCCATATTGTGCATTTATTGGGATCAGCGGCATGGCAGTAGGAGAAGAAAGCTGACTAGGCATCACCAAGGTCGGCGAGTGTTGTATCTTCAATTCCAGCTACCCAGTCATCAGGATCCACTATGCCATCAAGCACAACTTTGCCCATGCGCTCGGGGAACATTGATGCAAATGTTTGGCCCAGAAGAGTTCCATAGCTGACACACATCTAAAAGGTTTTGGATGTGTGGCTTTGCGACCTCAGGCGTCTTAGCACATGTATCAAGAATTTCGATCATATCTCTGGCAAAATCTGCCGATGACACGTATTGCCCAATGCTATCACATCCGCTAATGGCAAGTTCACAGACCTTACCGCGCTCTCGAGACAAGTTAAACAGGGATTCATTAATTCCAGTAAGGCTAGAGGTCTTGAATGATAGTTCGTCAGCGGACCTCTTCTTACTCCGTCCTTTTTCATAACAGTCGCTCGAAGGTGTTGATCGCTTCAGAACGTGTGGGTCCCAAAAGAACAAGTCATAGCCTCTGCCAATTACGTAGTGTAGGACATTATTCTGAGGATATTTCCAACCGAAAGGCATATCAATACTAGGCTTACTTGGGCCACCAGCTACAAAATTGCCAGTCTAGCAGAGTCTCAAAATCTATGAAGGTAAGCGGCGGATGGAGAAATTGAAACCGTCGGAGCTCCTGCGATTGCTCTCAGGCATATTAGTGCTTCTACACATATGGAGGAATCGTTAAGAGAAACAGACCTATGATTGTAAAGAACCATTCTCTTGTATGACACTGATAGTGATGCGGGTGATTTTATGATAGGCAAGCTTGTACGCATGTGGCTGTTTGGATTTGCGTAATCCAGTAGAACCTATTGCATAATTAATTCATTGATATGCCGCATCAGTAATGGCTACTTGCTGAAAGTCTGGCAAATTGGTAGGACTTGTAAAAATCTCTCCAGAAGAGATCTTTGGACGCGGGAATATGGTCGAATGGATCGCTTGATGAGACTGTTTGAGCCGCTGCTAGAAGCAGAATGGAGAAATTCAAAAGCATGATCAACACGAAATGATGTATCTCTTCGTATAATATGCTCAAGAGCTGTGAACTTGTGACCAGTCCAAGTCTTCCCCACTCTAGGCTTACTTGAGCTTCTGCTTCTGCTTGAGGCTCCGCATCTCCTTGATGTTCTACTTTCCCCTGGACTGCAATTGCCTCATGTAGAGCTTCAACTATTGTTCCAGCCACTGTTTGAGCTTTACAAGACACAAACACCTAGCTAAGTTATGCTTCGTACTGCGTCTCAATGAAACAGATTTCAGCAGCGTTTTCGAATAGATCAGAAAGTAAACGACGGAAGGTGACACTACAAAATAGACGATAATGTTAAAAATGATATTGATTCCGTACCATTTGATATTTGTGGGATGAGTAATACCATTACTGGAAGTCATTTCAAGCGAAGTTAAAGCAACGGTGAAATGCTCAGGAGGGCGAAACGAAATGCTTCTTCATTTTTCTCTTGAGATGGTTATGAAAGCACGTGAGGGTTTGCAGATCCAGAGCTGATCGACGCCGAAGCGGCTATTGTAATTTTCTGTGACTCTACAGACGTACCCGTCGATGTGGCTTGGATTTTTGTCTTTAGTCCTGAGTTGAGAGAGCGATGCGGCAATTGCACTTGCGTCTGTGCCAAGGCAGAAGAACAATTTAATAAGTAGAAACAAGCAGGAGGCTCGGAAATTGGCAATGGTGAAATGGATAATGGATGCTAAATGTAGGATCTGGTCAGTAATTGCCCTAGGAACTGGCATTCGGTAATCATTGGTATGGAGCTCTGAAGCAAAATAGAATGTCGATGGAAGTAAGATGATGTGTTATGAGATGAAGGGTAACAATAACAACAAGCTTGATCCAAGGCAGGTAGCAACCTAACTACAACGGAAAGAATACAGACGTAGTCCTGCTCCTCTTTTGAAGTTGCGCTGAAACACGATTTACCATCATGGCCACCCATGGCGGGAAGAATAGGTCTGGGGAGGCACGATCTACCAGTAACTTAGCAATCTAACATATTCGTTATTAAGAAAATATACAGTAGAAGACGACATCATGCTACTTGCAGGCCAATACTTTCTTGGCTCATAATTAGGGATGAGAATTGTACATGAGCGAACAAATAGATCTGGAAAAGATATTATAATGTTTGTCCTAAGCAATCAGATCTAGGTGGGGTGCTCGCCTCTCTAAGAATGAACTTTGCATATGAATTGGTAAGAACATTATGGAGACACGCCAAGGGCAGTAAATTGATGTGATAGACAAGATCTTTTGTGCTGCAGGAAATAGTACATCGAGAAAACCCTCATCCTAAGCTAAAGATGTGACTGGGGTGCGGAGCTCATTCCTGCTAGGTCCACGATATTCTCGCAGGAATCAGACGAAATCTAATGCCTTATTAACCTACTCTACTTAAAAGAGCTAGATCAAGGACTCGTTGTGTGGTAAGCGTAGCATCATACAAAAGAAGGAGAGGGAAGGACCTCGACCGCAAGATGTCGTTGTAGTTCTAGCTAGGATCGTTATCTTCGTTGTCTTTTGTAACCTCACCTGACATTTCTGTGTAAAAAAAGGCAATGTCTGATCTGCATCAGGAAGTAAATGCAGAGGATATTTTTCGATTCATCATGTGCGTATGGATTGGTGAACATTTGTCTTACGACCGAAAATACCACTCGCTTAACAAGGTAGGCGGTGAAAAAGGGGCGGAAACTGTCAATGTACCACCAACGGAAACAGGTCCTGTGAAACTTGTCCTTGATATACATGACTACCAATGCAACATCCCACCGCAGCGGATTTGATCTTTTCAGATCAAGCAAACCACAATTTCTCCAAAACGCTTGGAGAGCTAAAACGGTCCGCTCTCTCCATCCACAACCGCCTCAAATCTATTCAAGCAGACGCGTCGTTTGCAGAAAAAGTTGCGGCTGCATATTCGAGACCGTTGGTAGCAAATGAACGATGTGGAAGCTGGTACATCAATCCGCAGACGAAAGCTGGGAGTGCATATTTCAAAAGCACGGATGGACACACTGGTGTATGGAAATTCAGTTCACGGAGGTTGAACCTACACCTTTTAGATATAATTGGGAAGAATGATGGGTACATTGAAGCATATGCCACACAATGACCACTTGCTGACTATGCTCAAAGATGTATAATTGTTGATTCCACACGGCGAGGAAAGAGTAATGCTTTCTCCTCCCTGTTGGTTACCATCCTGACAATGTCATATAGGGATGCCGGATGCGTTGAGCAAAACAATACCAATATGGTGCAGTGTCATAAATCGCTTCGTCTTCCCAGAGAGCCCAGAATTTCACGACTTATATACACCACCGCAGATTATTTCGGATACAGAACACACGCAAATCAAGCAGCTCTTGCCTACATTTCTTGACTCCTTGAAAGCATTGGCAATACCTATTCACCAGCTCGAAAATCAGATTTCGAAGCCTTTGCGCCCCATCTGGATAACACCAGAGTCTCGTATTTCCGAGACAGGTACGATATTTGATGAATTTCATCCAGTCATTTGTTGTACAGTCTCGCGCAGAGTCTTGGGTGGGGAGGTCAGCGAGGGAGGATATATACAAGGCGCAGGAGATGACACAGAAAATTGGGCACATGGCCTTACCCCACCAGTCTTCTGGGCCAACGATACATTGCTCCTGTCCTCTGCTGAAGGAGACCTTCCAGAATTGATCGAAAGGCTTGTCATTGAGCATGTTGGAGTGGAACAGACCGGCCTGCGGCATATCCAGCCGACCACATTCGTTCTCATTGGTACATATGCCGCTAATGATTCGCAGTGTAAGATACCAAGTATCAGCCTGTTGCCAGCGGCAACTGATGAACAAAGTTGGCTAGAAACGTCAACAAGTCTGGAGCTCGGTCTAGGACCGCACAAATTGGGCAGTCGTAATCTCCGTTCAGCTCTCCCTAGAATCATCAGTTTTGCAGAGAAAGTGTTGCTCCACGCGCCAGATGTCTCATCTGAAGCGCCTCAACGAATTATTATAAAATGCGATAGCGGCAGAGACCTCTCCATCGGAGTAGCTCTAGCCATCATCTGCATTTTCTGCAATGATGACGGTTCCTTACGGAAGTCCGTGGTTCAGTTTTCAAGCATTGATAAGACTTTTATTCGGCGTAGGCTTGGTTGGATATCTACCTCAATGCCTGATGCAAATCCAAGTCGAGCCACGCTCCAAAGCGTGAATAGCTTCTTAATGGAACGTCGATGAGCGTTCAATATTTTAGAACTGCTTTATGAGCTATACCCACATAACAGATTTACTTAGACCTACCTGAAGAAGATGCAGCGCTATTCTTGGTGGATTAAGTGAGCCCTTAGGTAGGGTTGCAAGGAATACATTTTAATTACAGACTCACAATTGAAAGAAAACACAGGATGTAGCAGCGACTTAGCGGCCGTTGCGTGCCGGTGAAATTTTGATGATCGGCACCAAGACCTAAATATGGATAAAGTAGAAGGACGCTTGATTTCCGTAGGCATTGTTCCGCGAATCATAGGCTTTCCATAATATTATAGATAGAAACATGAGAACTGGAGCCTTTTTCTTCTCTACTCTAATCTCAAGTTCTTCTGGTGAATCTCATTATGTTACTCGTTTCGTCTTTTATCTTCTTGACACTTAGTGTCCCATCCGCTTTTGGCCACGGGTATGCGTACTTTTCACAAGCAGATATATTCTGATTTCATTGCAGCCATGTCAAATCCTTGATCTTGAATTCAGCGACATATACAGGCTATCTTCCTGTCGCAACCCCTGATTTCAACGCCGATGCTCCATCCATCAGCCGCAAAATCGGTGCGGTTCCAGTCGGTATGTGACACCTTCTAGATCGACCGATGGCCTCCAATGAACTCTAAATCAATTATGCTTCCTGTTTTGAGTTCTGCCGTTCATTTACTAACATTATCTCATTCCAGACGGTCCAGTCATCAATCAAACCTCCACAGATATAACCTGCAATTTCAATGCTGTGCCTATAAATGACGCCGGGGTATCTCGCACCGGTCCTATCACAGCCGGAACAAACATTTCATTTCACTGGAATGGCTTCACGCACTCCGGTCCCATGTTCACTTACCTCGCCAAATGCACTCCTGACTGCGGTTCTTTCACTGGCACCACCACAAAATCTTGGTTCAAGATCGACCAGCGTGGCTATGACACCAAATGGGCTACTCAATACCTCTTCGACCAGGGTAATGTATGGTACACGAAGATCCCGGAGTGTATTGAGCCAGGAGAGTATTTGGTTAGACATGAGATTATTGCGCTGAGTGCTTGTAGCGTGGTTGGAAAATGCCAGTTTTATCCCAGTTGTCATCAGGTTAAAGTGCTTGCAAGCGGGAAAGCGACGAAGGCGGTCTCTAGTGATTATCTTGTGACCTTTCCTGGCGGCTATAGCCCGACAGAGCCAGGAATTCTCTGGAATACTAATACACAGTTGCCGGCGAATTATGTGATGCCAGGGGTGAAGCTATTTACCTGCTGAAGGGAGGTCGAATGAGGTTTCGGAAGAGCCAGTTCGATTAAGTCAAATGCAGATATGATTGCGCATGGGTTGGCATATTGTGTTGGCGAATATATGCAGAAACCGGAGGAGAGCTCGTACTTATGTCTTTAAGGTAGTCAAATTTGATCCTCACGTCCTAATTTCCCTTGATCCATATGAAGACAACCTCTGGAAACCATACAGGCTTACATATCTTGGGCATTAAAATCTTGAATTCATTCATAAGAATGTAGATTTCTAAACAAGAATGACAAAGGAAGACTATGACCCCACCGTCATCGACAATTCCTTCAACGCCTCGAGCGCCTTTTCCCTGTCATCCCACGCGACATACAAATGATCATGATAAAACCCAGCAACCACATTGGCACTTATCCCCTTCTCCATTAAGGCCGTCGCAAACGCAGCCGTCAACCCGACGGCCTCCAGCGCCGAGTGCACTTTCAGCGAGATAAGTGCAGCCACATAACTATACTCTAGCTTATTGGCGTCAGCGATATCCTGCTCCAGCACCATCGTCAAGCCTTCATCTTCCCGCACTGTGACGACGGGTTGTAGCGCCGCGGCATCGCGGGCGATGGGTGATGAGTTTGGGATGCTCAGGTAGACGTAGCGTGTTGGCGAGAGGATTGGTTCCATGGAGCGAATCAGTGTTGAGAGCGAGGTTTCTCCTGTTGAAGGCATGGTGCTAAATTAAGTTGTGTGTGTTATGCTGGACGATCAGGACTGGAAAATTAACGGTGCTTCATTGATGTATGGCTGTGGACGAATTTATTGTCATTCATCATCTGCCGTGTCATGTAAAAGGCGGGATTTAGTGGCTCGGTTCAAATGATGCTTTGCCCATTGCGATTCGGCTTAGCCTCGGCGGCTCCAAGCGAAAGCGCAAAAAGAACCCGCTACGGTAGCCGAGCTGCGGTTTATCTGTCTGCGCAATTGAATTGGTGGACGAAGATACGTAAAATAGGTGATTCATCGGCAGCCGTTGTAGAGCTGCTCAATATGCAAGATCTCAAGCCAAGTGATCTGGAGTGGATCCCGCCTAATATGGCGTAGAAGATCGATCTATCGTTTGGGCTCGCTTAAAAAGGGGCTTACCCCTCACTCTAGAAACTCCTAAGCATCTGGTCAGAACATGGCACCGCTTCAAATGTAGTAAGCAAGAAGTTACGGATGCCAGTACAAAATACGTCCGTAGCAGCACGTTGCTTGGGTTTGTGCCTAGGCGATTTATCATTGTCTCAAACTAGCAGAAGCACTCTGATGTTCTGCTCGCTGTGCAATCAGCAGTAGCCCGTTGATAGCTTCAGGCGACCAAGGAGACAACAACGACGGGAGTTTTAGCTTCGTAAATATACAGTGTCGAGTACATAATAGAACTGAAGTCTAAAGGTAGGCGGCTGGTGCCGGTTTGTACTATTCTTAGATGCAAGGACACATATCTCACTTTGGCACACCATAGTGCAGAAACCGAGATATACAACGCATCACCATTGTTACTTTATCTATGTTAACCTAAAACGTATTATAAGCCAATAATTCGTATGTTCGTTGACAAAATTCTCTCAAAAAGAATCCCAAATTCTTTGAAAAGACTCGAAGGATCTGCGCAATAGCCCCTGCTCCTGCTATGATTTCTTCCCATCATTGACGCTGCTGACCAAGGGCTACAGCTCTCTTGCATATAGAGATTGATAAGCACTTTAGTCTTTATGCCTCTAATACCGTTGATTTTGTAACCGTTTTTCGAGCTCCAGGACGGCCCGATAAAGATCCTTTATACTTTCATTTTCCGAAATATTTTGATATATTCCGGGGATGTGGGTGTCAAAATGGAGCCGCTGAACTAACTCAGACTGGGTCGGTAGGATTCTGTCTTGTCCGCCTCTTAGTCTTGCCTCCATGTGCCGTGCGTTGCCGCTTCCAGCCTTGCCACGTGTTCCAGTCGCTTCAACAGTGGGTGAGTTCTGGGGTTTGGCCGCGAATTGTAGTTGTTGATGCTGTGTAGAGCAAGTCGCGGTGGCGTTGTTGGTACATATTGGGATTGAGACATGGCTAGAGGAGGGGTCACCTGCCATGCTTTCTTCCTCGCCTTTACAAAGAACATTAGGAGAGCCATCCCAATCGTAGCTATCATTCAAGATATGGGCGAAGGAGTTGCTTGGAACACTTTCTCTGATAGGGGCATAGTAGACTTGCGCAATTGTCTCATTTGTTTTTGACTTGTCGCCTCTGCGGGCGGAAGGTACCTCGGCAGTTGGAGGCGGAAGTGTGTTGGGTAGCGGGGGACTTGCACCATAGCGGAGATCGAAGTTTGAGTGACTATTTGTAGCAGAAGTATTAGATATAGGGTGACTTTAATTGTTGGTGGCTCCTTTCAAATTCTTGTTGTTGGTGATACGTGGGTTTGGAATCGTGAGATTAATATGACTGTCTCCAGAATTGTTTGTACAAGCTACAGAGGTATCCCAGTCAAATTTTCCAAGGATATCCATATATGCGGTTGGAGCGCCGATGACACTTCCTACAGCCAAAGCATCTTGCCTCATCTGTTTGGAACCAATAACTGCCTTGAAGGTGTTCAAGGCTTCAGCGGGGTGTATGCACCATTCATACCAGGCTAGAAGTAACATGCCCCAATCTGATGTCTGGTCAAGTACATCTCCTTGGTCTTTTAGAGCGTTGTAAAGAAGGTGGGGAAGTGATAGAGACTTGTGGTTGACCTTGCAATATCCAGGAGCAGGAATTGAGGTGGCTAGGTTTATAGGATCTGCGCCGTCCCCTGTTCAATAGTCTAGAGCATTTACAAATTGTTTGGAGTCCGCGCGGAGGAGTTGTTCCTTCATTGGCCAAACCATCCCAAGCTCCAATTGCTCTTTTTGAGATTTTTCCGAGTCTGTAAAAAGGAGAATGGCATCACTATATGGAATGATTTCGGTGTATCTATTAAGTTGTTAATGTATGCTTATTGAATCGGGAGGCAGTGCGTCAATAATTACCTTTCATTAAATCCTGCATCATCTCTTCTTCTAATCTCATGATGGACTGAGACTTCCATTTTCTCTTGCTTTTTTAAAGCATGCAGTATACATCCGAACGTGTCAAAAACATTCCTACAATTTGCGTTTCAACGACATCTCTGGGAGAAAGTTGGATATCCTTCAAGGTTGACCGGTCAGTTATCCAATTCAACCAGAGGCCGACCAGAAAGGCTTTATTTTCCATAGCCAACACTTTTATTGCTCGTTGCTGCTCCAATCAGAGCCTTGAGTGCCAAGGTAAATCACCAGACTATCAAAATTGACCAGGATGTCAGGATACTTCTGTCTCTGATCAGATGGAGACAACGTGTCTGCCAACACTTTTTCTTCTTGACTGGGGCGCTGCTGAAGGTTTATATACTCCTTAATCTTCGTACTAACCGTACGAAGCTGCCACTTGATGATATCCAAAATGCATTGGACGCCATTTTTGATTATGGGAATGCGAACGAAAGACGATCTATTGCAGTTAGTGATGTGTGCATCTAGGATATCCAAGAATGGCATTGTGGGAAATGCAACTGCTATAAAGATAGATAACTTACTCAGGCCTATTTTTGGTCAGTGCTACGTTTGTAGCAATTACCTTCTGCGTTCAGTGGGGCTTCTTTAGGAAAGGGTATTCCAGGGCTCTCATTCTGGCGTTGATTGGATACGTTAACTGTATCACCGTTTGGGCGAGATTGATAGTGTCCTTGGTCTTTATCTTGCTCGAGAATCCCCAAAATCAATTTTTTGCGGTACGGGCTAGCTTCAATTGGCATAAAGGAAGCCGAAAGGTTTGAATCATTAGCCATCTGTGCAGTTTCTGGAGATATTTCCAAAATGTAGGTGAATTCTGCCAAAGGAGGACGATTGGTCATTCTCGAATATTCGTTATTTGTCATTTTGGGATGAACGACATCACGAATGAAAAAAAGAAATAGATCCATTGTGATATCCTTAGAAATATAGGACTTGGAGGACCGAGGGGATGGATATTCATTAGGGTAGTCAAAACGATCGACCATTACCCGGATGACACCAAGCTGTAATATTAAATTCTTCAACCTGACATCCAGGTCATTTGTATCATCGCTGACATTCGGGAGTTCTATTGTCAGATGCACCGAACCTGTACAATATAGACTGAGGAGGTGTTGCTTCTCGTATATGGGATCATCCTTGCGTGGTTCAAGAAGCTCGCCAAAATGAATACGAAGTCTACTTGCCACGATCCAGTCACTCAAGGACATCAGCGCGCCTGTGCTTCTCTCCAGCACCCTTCCAAGCCCATGAGTGATGACGTCCATGTGAGTCTATCAAGCAAAGGCGATGCGGTTTCAGTCGACCATACTAGCCGCTCTACCTTGGAGCTAAGTCTGAATGACACGGACGTGATGGAGTACAATCAACCAAATATTCCCAAAATGCCTAGAGGGGAGAGGCCCGGCTCCAGGGCCTGGGATAAATCCAAATAAACAGAATAGAGAAATAAAACTAATGATAGCCATAGAATATCAACAACACATAATGGTATCTCAGATTGTGCGTGGGAGGAATATCAATCAAATTTTCGAGGCAATGTAGCCGCTCGATTGGCTAAACTAAGAATGACCAACACTAAGGTTACCTCATCTTTGGCTCGGGGCATAAGAGCTGTACAAGGTATACAACGTGTGCCATGATTTCAAACAAATATAAATAGGAGCTCCTCACTCGCAGAGTCTACGAGACCAATCTGTTCCCCTCCAAACGGAATAGAACCTTCAACATTGCGTAATTATCGACCTGGGAAGGGCTCTACTGTCAGAAGTAGCGGCAGATATCCTGGGCCCTTGGAGTATAGAGTCGCTGGGCTGCATGGTAATTTATTTGCATTGAGTACAGGTCTCAAAGGGACCATTACTACGCCTGAGGCCAGTGACTTTAGCCGAGAAAGTTAACATCTATAAAGCGCGAAAGCCTCCGTATATTATGGAGAGCAGTGGCAGTCAAGCCCCCACATCGCCCACCATCAGTTCTTCTTCAAGCCTTCACTCGCTGAGCCATCACGGAGCCAAAAACGATGCTGACTTGATATTTACAGATTCCCAAGTGCAGAGGTGTGTTTCCACAAGAGACGTCGAGGAACATCGTCCCAATGGTGGCTTAAGCATAAGTATGGAATCAATATATTCTCCAAATCATAATACCACTGTCTTCCACGAAGCCAACCTCGCATCAAATCGGGAATATAGAATAGAATATACCGATGGGGCAGAGAGTGAGAATGGCTCCGCATCAATGGATCTAGAGTCTGAAGACGATAAGATTGGCTCCGAATCGATGGGCATGAACTTTGGAGACTACGAAGCTTCTTCTCAGCAACCGTGTCACAAATCTATACCTAGGGGTTCGACTAATCGGAATAATTATGGAAGCCTCCGGAGAACTCTGTCTCGCAATGGAGATTTGGAGCTAATTTAGGAACCACTACTGAAGCGCATGAGAAGCATTGCCAAATAGGCTTATTTGCGGAGCTTTTAGCTGGCGATTCTAGAGGCCACGATGCCTCCGCAACTTTATTTGACCTTGATATTCTTAGTGATATGCATAATCTTGATAAATTTGTGGATCAAACGTGCCTCCAAAATCAATTATCTAAACTGCTCCGGGAATCCGAAGCTCCCTCATAGTTTCTTTCGCAGAATTTCTGTTCTGGACCAAGCAGCTCAATTTATTCTCAAGAGTCAGCGTTCAGCTTTCCCACCAAATATAGAGGTGTCTTAGAGAACTATATTGAGCCAGGCAAACTGTTAAGCTATTCATCTTTTAATTTCCCCACATGCTTGAACAAGAAACGCATAATATATGTCACAGTTAGCTGATTGGGCACGCTGCAAACTTTCTCTGTTCTTTTCGTGAACGGTATGTTTGATTTCTTAATATAATACGCTATGATTCTTAGTAGACGAGGGCATCAGTAAGTAACTCATACAGAAAGTGTCTTCTAACAACAATTTGCAAACTCCAGTCTTATGAATTGATTCCGATTTACTAAAGTTTAGTGCTTGTGCTGTTTGCAGAGCATTTCATGTATACATAGTTACTATATAGAGGTGTTTATTGACTTTCTGAATGACCCTGGATCAATCCCGGACCTCGTCGCCACCATATGTTTATCTGGTTTACCATGAAGGCAGCTCGTGCTGTAGATGATTTTATATGTATCTTTCAGGGCGAACCTTACATATGGATCTTAAAGAACGGATTTTGCTTTTGTCCCAGATCGATATTTATCACATGATTATAATCTAAATTCTGAAGTTATTTGACCAGCTACAGAAATAACCAAGCCTAAAGTCTGTCTGATCTCAAGATAATGCATAAGTTTCCAAGTAATAAAACTCAATATTAAAGAAACGCGTTTAATGAAGTAGCGATTTGAGTGTTCGTATGGGTGAGGCGCATTTCACCCATTGCAAATCAACACCGAGAATCAAAAACACAGGAATCATAACTATAAGCATGAGATCATCCATCACCATCAGGCAACACTACTACCCAAGTCTCTGAAGATGCATCATGTTCAATAAGCAATTGAATAGCCTCTAATCACAACCTCAGGCCCATCGAATAGTACTATTAAGAGGAAGATTTCTATGTCCGATTTCTATGACTACAAATTGATCTATTTCAACCACTGCTTTCGCTGTGCCAATATGAAAGAAAATTTTCTCCCTGCATGATGTGCATTAAAAATGATTAAATGGGGTGATAAGCAACCGCATATCAAACATTCAAAGCTGGTGATCTCCATAACAATAATTACTCCCGTCCATCGGATACTTATCCGAAAACCTGTAAGGACTACTGGCGTCCTTCTTCACGAACATATTTCTCTCATCAAAAGTTGCAGCATAGAAGTCACAATTTGTGACATTGTCATTTGGCTGCGAGGATTGTCGAAACGAGTATGACTGGCATGGCGTGCGGTACATGCATCCTAACTGACAAGCGAGCACATCAGGAGTAGCAGTACTTCCCCAGAGCCGTTGCCGATAATATTCTGCGGGGTAACCAGCAACGTCACACTTTGGGTCAACTTTTGTTGGAACAGATGTGGCTGCGGTTGAGGTTGCGGTTGGTGACGTACTGAGGCAGGCTGCTCTGACACAGTCATTGATTGTAGTCAATGTCGGTTCATGCTTCTGAATGCGTCTATTGATAGTGCCGCGTCGTCCTGATTCTATAAGTTGCAGAAATGGAACTGGTATTGAGGCAGAGATACCTGCATGCACCGGATCCTGATCAATTCGACTTTTATCCCCACCCATTATGCCATTTGGTTGTTTCAGCTCTCTCGGGCTCCTCCATTGTAATGGCGATTGAATTGTAATAGATGCTAAGGCGAGAATAATGGTTCCTAAGGAGTAGAAGCTTCGCAGACCCATTTTGGGAGCGGGTGTGTGGGTGATGGACCAAGAAAAAATTCAGTATAATGAATATGTCGAGAGAAGACGGAATCAAATACTCAATAGATTTTCAAGGTTTAAATGTGCAACAATTTCACCCCAGGTTCTACAGCTGATCGGCAACTGGTAAATTGTGTCGATATCTGGATGAACATTTTACCCGATATCCGGATACTATTAGGGTTGTTTTCCCTCCTTAGCCGATGGCACTTCAGAACACCACTAGTCTTTCAGAATGTGATGGCCAATAAAACTATTGGTCAAGTGCAAATTGGAGTTCAGGAAGACCACAATTATGATGAAGCAAATGTGTTGACGAGCCTTATTTTTCCTAGGATGAAGAACCTGTACCTAAACCAAAATACTAATATGCTCATGTAGACAACTTTGCCGATTCCTTTACACGCAGTATTTGATAATGCAACCAGATTGCGGTGAATTACCTAATAGAGTCTTACTAGTAGGATGGGGGGATGCTGGCGATAAAGGGAAGCTTCTGGCTTGATTACATGGCCAATTTTCATACTTCGTTTCGTCCATGAACGAAAACCATTGGAGGACATACTTCCAAAAGTTGTCTCGTCCATTTCTAGAGATATATATCTTTCGTACACTGTGAAGCCATGGAATGATTGACGTAAAAGAATAGTAAACAAAAACAGACGATGCAAAAGGTGGGAGAAGGGGTGAGGCCACCGAGAACGCCGAGAACGCCATCTTAGGCAGCTTTCGCTAATGTAGCTCGCAACATCCTAAATAGCAAGTGTGCGAGATATTCCTTGCAGAGCAGTACAACGGGGAGTGAAGACTAGATAGTCGCTTTGGGGGACTACGGAATGAATCACCTTTCTTTGTTCGAGCTATAATTTGTTCATTTGCTGTATGTATAAACTCTGGAGAGAAACAAGGAATGAGAGGAGTAAGGATTAGAACAATTGAGCTGAAACATGGGTGTTCGACACTGGCATGACATCTGGCGAAAGTAACTCATGGAAATGCCATTACCTCTAAGTTTGGGTTCGAAGTCTTATGTCTCCATGCATGATTATACATAGGCAATCTGGGGAAGTACAGAATGGTCCGATAAATTTACCATGAATTCTAAACTATTTCTCCCTTCCCCCTTCCCCCCCTTTGGAAGTTTAGTATCGGATTTGTGGAGTATTCTAGTTCTATGGACCCATTTTCTTCCATCACTATTTATGTCCTGGTTCATTAGGACCGGTTCTCTGGAGCCTTGACTGTCAGTACAGCCTTCACCAACTGGTATATATCTTTTACATTAGATGTACATCGCTTGGACTTGAGAGTATTGGCAGTTAGTGTCTGAGAATGTACATCAATAGCTTCGTCTTGACTGCAGTATATATGCCTTGTTGCTTCGGAGCAAGCTACAATCCATGAAACTGATTGTCCAAAAGCATGAAATTAGCCATTACTCTATCGTTGTTATTTAGCTCCCATGACTAGATGATTAGATTTTCAGCATGCCGGAGGTGGGCTTGACATAATATGCCCTTACTAAGACCGAGAGACGTTTGCATCTCGGAGAGGCACTGCAATAGCGACAGACCTCGGATCTCTAATCAGGCAGTTAGAGACAAAGCGCACCTTTAATTGGCTTTTTTGGCCCACTAGTTCTGCACTACCCGAAGAAGCGTCAAGCATACCGAAGAGAGGAGGCGTTGCCACTGTTTACTTCATACCTTCAGGATATGGCCGATGAAACCTTCGCAACACATCTTTATTTCGCGGGCCACCTGACACGACGGGTTAAGAAATCTCCCGATACCATTGCTCATAATCTCATTGGGAATAAAGAGAATATTGGTCTGTCACCTGAAGACATCGTCACCACCGTTACCTGCATCATGGCACAAGCAGAGGTAGAGCACTTCTGTTGATACCTGCCAAGGGAGCACAGTCGGTTAGCTAACTTATATATGTACCGTGGTGGAGCCAAAAATCCTAACATCACAGAATCCATACGAAAGACTTCCCCAGAAACTCAGATCATTATGCGCAATGAGGCTGGCGTCCCCGCTGAGGCGAAGGAAGCCTTACATTGCCTGACGGGCCTATGGAGGCCGTTGCAGCACGGAGCATTCCAATACCAGGGCAAGTTGAGACCCAAAGACCATTCGTGCTTGGCAGAGTCAAGTCCTAAAACTATTCGTCGGAAGGCATTGTCGCATTAAATGGCGTTGAGGTTGCGTGGGAAGATTTCAAGCATGTCACTAATCTGACTAAGATTGTTGATGGAGGGCGATTGATAACAAGTTTTAGTATAGTTTATAATCATAGTGAACCCAAGATTTAAGTTATTAGCTTGTTTGTCACGGACAGTAGAGCTAATCACCATGCTTCCTCGCTACCACACTGCACTTGCGTGGCTGGACTCAAGCCGTGCTATATTGAAAGAATTTAGCTAGCACTACTTAGAACTTTAAGGAGACTGTCAGTCTGATCTTTTCCCTGTGTGATCCGCATTCTCGCCTTTGTGCCTTCGCAAGCTTTAACTCCTCCTGTGCCGAGAGAACCACAAGTACGGCATGACTTTTAAAGGGAATATAGATCTCCCTTGGCAACATGGTTATAATAGTTGCGGAGATGACTAACCGTCTGGCTGAATTGATGGAAGTGAGCTCTCGGGAGAAGAAGTTGTTGAGAAGAGGCGCTTTATGGAAGGTGAAGCGGCTTAACTAGATTAGGTTAGTTTGAGATAAGCGAACCCCTTTTCCTCAATTAGAACGACCTTTTCAGCTCGTTTCTAAACTGTGACATCAGGGTGCTCTGGACTTCTACCAAGTCAGAAAGCCATCCTCTCATGTATTGAAATAACTCTGTCAAACGAAAGAGGGTGGATCTTAAGGTTCTATATTAGGAAGGAATTCTAACTGTTCCTCATCTCTTCCATTTTACACGGATGCTTCTATTTAGCAAATGTTGAAGCGAGGAGCTAATAGCCAATGAGAGTGTTTATAATATGGATATAGCGGAGCTTTTGGCGGGGCTTGAGCCAATCAGCTTGTCAATATTTTGGTGTTCCAGGTATTAGTTACAAATAGTGTGTTAGACAAAAAGTGTTTGTGATCTGGTTGTAAAATTTGAGATGGAATAGGCTGATGGTAAAGAAGAAGACCGATATATATGACCCCGACCCGAGAGCAAACGATGGCCCAACCAGATCACATAGGTAAGTGCCCCTTCCATACTCTAGGATATGCACATTTTAAATGCATGCTTTATCGGGTACAAGGATGACAAGTGCGCAAGATTACATCTAACCATATCGGATTTGCTATTGCAGATCTAGTACTCAGCTCCTCCACAGTTTGTGTTCATTCACAGACTGGGAGCCGGGCTATAGGTTGATCTATATCTGTTTCAATCCACCTTGCGATAGTAACTCATCTTGCTCACCCTACAGCTGGAGATTGAGCACTATGAGTTTGTAAATTACCTTTACCTACTCTCTGAAGATTCGTATATGATACGTCACCATGTACGAGAACTATCAACCATATAGCAATTGCAAAGTACTGGGTTATTCGATGCATAGTGTATTATCACAGGGAATTCAGAAGGATCAGTATGGTGCAAGGGGTGTGCTAACAGGATAATAGGGCAAAAAGCCTCAGAAGGTTCCTTAAGACTTGGCCAAACTTAAGTTTTGATTTCTACTTCTAATTTCAGTTATAATACCTACGGTGCTTACTTCTTGTCGCTAGTTTTATTAATGAATTCTGCCTTAAGACTACTTTATATAAAGGCATAACTGAATCAAGACTAAATAACTAAATGTTAGGTAGATGCTGTTGCTAAGTATAGGGGAAAGGGAATATAATAAAATTGGCTTTTAATGAATAATTGTATTTCAACTATCTAACATCTTTGGTTCAATTTCTATAAAGTATACAAAGTGTCGGCGCTTCACAAGAACAGCAACCATATTTGTTTCTAGTTCCCCCTCCAAATTTATGCTCACATTGGTTTGTCTTCGTTTAAATTTGCTACCTTTTCGATTTAATGCGAGCGGAGCTGAAGCTGCTACTAATATTTCTAACTTACGTCTGCTCCAACATTTCGAAATCGCCCTAGTAGCTGTAGCATAGATGACTAGTACAATCATCTATCCTAGTGGTGTCAAGGCACTGACCAACCACAACCAGTATTCTACCTTCATAACTACAATAAAAGTAAGACTCAGTGACGGAGAATGAAGATGTCCCCAAGGCGCCAGATGGCGGCTGGCCTTGAAAAGCCTGGAAAGCGACATGATCCGATGATTACCCTACCAACAAAAGACAGAGTAGAACCTATATTGGCATGTTCAAGGATGTAAATCCTAATATCACGAAACAAAGACACCTGGAAACATACCGCAAATACATATCAAAGAAGGGCACTATTACCTTAATAACGAGCTATATTTCAACAGTGGGCTATGTATGGACTGGCCTAAAATGAATGTAATTTAATTTACAAACTGGTTGATAACTTGAAATGACCAGCTTTTCTATGAGCATATTTGAGAATAAAAATATATGGTCAGATAGATAATGAATCTAAGTTTCAATTATTTTTTCTAGCAGCATAATTCCATGGCGAGTACAGATACCGCAAAACTAGCTGCTCGATACTAGATAATAGGAAGTACTCTGTAGCGTTCTAGTATCGTTGTTTCTGTTACATCAAGGTATATGAAGAATAAAGGGTGTAGATTGAAGGCATGCGAGGTGCATCTAGTACGAGAAATGAAGTGCACAGTCTGATTTCAGCGTAGGTGCAATGGCATGAATGGAAACATTGAATAAAAATTAATTTTCCAAAAGGGAGTGGGGCCAGGCTAATCCTCATTTCGCGGACGTATGTTGACAGTAGACTTAAGTGACAGTTACAGATGGGTTGGGTGTAATAGCGCCGGGTATACTTGAAACTAACAAGGCCATAAGAAGTCCTTGTTGTAATTGTCATCCCAGCCCTTAATATCGCCTGCCTGTATGGTGCTATGACAGCAGGACTATCAGAAAGTCTCACACTATGGTTAAATACGATACTTACAGTCCGGAATTCCAATTGCCTAAAGATATTAAGCATTCTGGACAGATCTCGGTCAACGATAATCGGAGCATACGCACTTATGAGTAATTTATCCAGGCCAGCTTCAGCCTAATACGATGCCCTGTGGTGATAAGTCAAGTTAAGTTCACGCTAGTCCTTGCAAAATGGACTCTATTTCATAAACAGTGGCTTAAAAAGCAAATCATTTTATTTATCTTGTAAAAATCAGACCATGCTCTTCTGAGAATATCTTTTGTTTTTCTTGCCGCTCAATCGCAGATAGACCCCTACACATCCCAAAATGACAGCGAAAAATAGGGCCTTCTGCATCACACTGTATCCTTCCACCGAATGGCCGACAGGTTCATGAGCGGTAGGTTTCGAGGCTGATGTTGACAACACACTCGAAGTCTTGGGAGTCGTGGATTCATTATCATCAACTTCGTCATTGCCATTCTTGAACTCGGCCCCGCCGTATAGAGGTGCTATGTAGGCAAGAGCATCAGCAAGGCTTTCAAAGGGAAGCAGAAAGCAGGCAGGAAAGGTACATTATAGCTCCACATGGATACCTTCTTCTGGCACAGGCAGCTCTCCGCTCTTTTTGATCGTGACATTACTGGCTGGCTTGTCTCCTGCTCCCTTTTTAACATTCTCAATCTTCTCTACGATCTCATATCCCTCGAGGACCTCGCCAAAGACGACATGGCGTCCGTTTAAATGGCTGCAAGAACGTTAGCATGGTGTTGGTCTCCAAGTTCCAAGCTCATACCTCGGAGTAGATGTAGTAATGAAGAATTGAGAGCCATTGGTATCTTGTCCAGCGTTCGCCATGCTCAGGAGACCCTTTTTGGAGTGCTTGAGCTTAAAGTTCTCATCCGCAAACTTCTCTCCGTAGACTACCACACATTAGCCGCGCTCTGAAAATCCGAATTGCTCTTCTACTTACTGGACTTGCCACCAGAACCATCTCCCTTGGTGAAGTCACCGCCTTGAATCATGAAATTCTTAATGACACGGTGGAAGGTGGAGCCTTCATATCCGAACCCCTTCTCGCCGGTGGCCAAAGCCCGAAAGTTCTCGGTAGTCTTTGGGACAGTTTTCCCGTAGAGGCCTATCACGATACGACCTAATTCCTCGTCACCATGGCTGATGTCAAAGAAGACCTTATGGGTAATCTTGGGACCCTTGGCAGCATCCGCAGTTTGAGCGAAGAAAACAAAGGCAACGGTGAGTATGAGTAGTGCGGAGACTACAAAACGGTGGATGGTGAACATGTTGTAGACCAATTGATGTATATGTGTAAATGGTAGGAATAACAGAGAAAGGGAGCTTGAGGAGGGGAGGTCTGTTTCGAATAGGTGTCGAGTATCTTAGCGCCATCATCACGTGCATGTCAACTGGTCCGTGCTTTTTATTCTTCAACTACAACCAGTACAACTAACTAAAGTCAGCCTTACTGAACACGAAAAGCAGTAGTCTGCGGCACAATGGTATGCATAATTGTCTCGGTGGTATTTGAACTCACTAACGGGCACAGGTGTTCTTGCTAGGAGTCCCGTTTCCCGAGAATCGGCTGATCAAGGTTCGTGCCGCCTGTGTATAAGAAGACCTGGACTCGGTTTCAGCTAACAATTGCTCAAGAAATCTCTCGAGACCTTCTACGGAATTGGAGCACATCAATCTTCCCGGATCCTAGCCAAGTTCAATATTTTCCCCGGCGCAAGACTCGGCTCTGTGCCATCGAAGACAATTGCAGCCATTTCGGCAGACCTTTCACAGATGACCATTGAGAATGACTTACGAAAACAAGTGAGAGATAACATCAAACGACTGCGAGATATGGGCAGCTACCGGGGAAGGAGACATGCTATGGGTCTGCCAGTGAGAGGACAGCGGACGCGAAGTCAAGTATGTTGGAGGTCTTGGTCTAGGAACGGAATATTGCTAACATCTGAGCAGATTGCTACAGCAAGGAAATTGAACAGAGCCGACTGGAAGGCATAAGAACTCTCCATGTATATGAAAATATGTATATTATGGCATGGTTGGCGTTAGATATCGGGATCGCATACAGAAAGACTCAATCTGTAGCTGGAACTTTTCACCCCTTCAGGTGGTGTGTTTTGCAAGACAACGAAATGTGCAATAACTCTGTCGGACTTAGCGAGTCGATAGAAGCATAGCAATGGAATCTTCAAGAATGAACTATTACTGCTCCTGGTCGAATATCAAGCAGTTCTCAACAATTGCAGAGCAACCATAATATACAGGAAACAAAGCTTTGCAGAAGATGAAGTTAATGTGCGAGCAAAGTGTGAGTACCTCTATACTGATATGTTCTGTGCTGCTGGTTAGAATTATTCTTGCATTTTATTATCGTCGCTGCCTTTGCCTCTAGAACAACACATCTCTCTCCCATAAGCAAATCAACATGTGCCAACGTACAAATTTAGTTTTCCAGTATCTACTCCCTCATTTGTACATCATCCTCTTCGCTGTCTCTAACTACCAACATCTGAAGCTGAGTCATTCTTAATTCGCTGGCGTAAATACTTTGAACATGTGATTGCGTGTCTGACATTTTAGTCTTAAACTCAGACTCTAGTGCATCTCTCTCAGTACGTAATTCGACTGGTTTTTGAGTCAGACGAGCGCGTTGCTCCAGCGCTCATTGAAGCTCCAAATGCTCGTGAGTACGCAGCTTTCGCAATCCGGCAATGCGATCCTGGAACACTACGAGTTGCAGATGATTGAGCAAGGACTCTCGGGCCATCACCATGGACAACTTCTCTTGTGTAGTCAGCCGCAGGAGTTTAGACTGTGAGTCTGAGCACTTCTTGCTGATATCCTCATGATTGCGATCGAGTTTGTCTTGCAGATGTTTTATCCTTGCAATTTATATATTCAAGGCGTCAGCCTGTCGGATGGTAGCCCTCATCTCGGTCGTCTTCTGGAGGCTCTCATCCCTATGATTTTTGGTCAACTGGCGGATTTTATGTAATAGAGGAGAATCAAGCTCACGGGCGGCTCTCAGCTCGTTTCTAAGAGCTTTATTTTCCTTCTCTAGGCTGGCGATTCAATTATCCCGTGTGCTTATTGTCTTTTGGGGCTGCATCTCGGCGAGAATTCTAGCATATTCAAAGTCGAGAAGAATTTGATAATCGGCTGAATAGGCTGGGTTGAGACCAGCTTCTATTCCGGCCCTCGTAGAAGTTATGGGGACGATACGCTGTTGGATAAGGTCAAGTTCTCTCTCTTGGATGCAAACACCTCCCTCTTCTCTGATACGAAGAGGCTCCCTCTTTTGAATGCGAGCAAGTTCTTCCGCTGCCTTTCTCTTGGAGGCTGCAATTTTACCTTGAGGCGGACCTCGGAAGTTCGATGCCTTGGGTTGAGTAGTAGATGCTGAAGAGCATCCTACTTTATTTGTTTCAGAGTCGGCAAGCCCTCTAAACTCGATTTTCATCTCTGAGTTTTGTTGAGCACTTGGTTCCTCCTCTGCGTCTTGCTTAACATATGTTCCTTGCTCCCAGGCCTGTTGAGCAGCAATCTTGCTCAAGACATCCAAGTATCCTTCAGACGCGCCCAGCAAACTGCAGAAATCCAAAGAGATTTGCTTCTCTTTCTCACTACGAAACTTGACGGAAGTACTACTGCCATGCTTCCATTCAAACATATCACACAACAGAACAGCTTTGCATTCTGTTTGAAGTATCTCCTACAGCGTACTCTTGTGTTTTCCTCCACGTAATGTCCACAAGCCTTTAATACAACCTTCTAGTTTTACATTTACAAGATTACTGATGAACTTAGGTTCCAGGTACTTCTTCAAAGCAAATGTAGGTTTTGGCTTCGTGGTGTCCAG